>PVJL010006581.1:0-90130 GCA_004026885.1 Lyroderma lyra | reverse complement strand
GCTGTACACATCGGCTGCTGACACGAGTGACCTCCCATCGTGTTACAGACGCGCGGCCGGCCCTCGTGGCATGGAGGTAAGTGCGCTGGATCTGAAATCAGAATACCTGCCTTCAGGCCCTGCCACCTCTGTGTCTCTTTCACGCCAGGTGAAGTCTTTACCTGAGGTCCAAGGCCTCGATCAAGCCCATGGTGGTCCTGGGAGCTAGCTGTCACCACTCCACGTATATAGTTAGGAAGCCCAGGTTTCGTGGGCAGAACAGGGACAGGAGGCTGGCAACTGGTAGACTTCAGGAAGCTCGTATACCTGTTCCCAAACATTTGCTTTTGTCATTGTCCCAGGCTGCACTTCTTACCCATGTTTCCTTGGACAAGTACTTGACCTCTCTGAGTCTTAGCGGGTTGCTTTTAAATTGTAGATCGTTGTGTCTAGGCCACAGGGAGTCTGAGAAGATCCAATGGGTAATTGAAGTTGAATGTTACTATTTAAAGTGAAATATTAGGTTGGTACAAAAGTAATTGCGGTTTTTGCATTGTTGAAATTCGCTGTTTGATATGGGAACATAAATAAATGTGATTCTGTTACGCATCATTTTATTTTATTTATTATTTTTTTGCTTTTTGGTATGTGGGTAGCTCCCTGACTGGGAATCGAACCCAGGCCGCAGCGTTGACAGCACCAGCGCCGAAGCCTTAAGCCACTACATTACCAGGGAACTCCCTGTTATGCATCATTTTAAAACTCATTTCTTGCTTTACGGTGTTTTTTGCCAATGTCATGACTTGTTGTTCATTTTATATTTATTTTAGACTGTGGAAATGGTTTTAGACAAAAAGCAAATTTGAGCGATTTTTTTATTCGAGTTCAAAATGGGTTGTAAAGCAGCAGATACAACTGGCAAAATCAGCAACGCATTTGGCCCAGGAACTGCGCACGAACGTGCAGTGCGGTGGTGGGTCAGGAAGTTTTGCAAAGGAGACGAGAGCCTTGAAGGTGAGGAGCGTAGTGGCCGGCCACCGGAAGCTGACAACGACCAACTGAGAGCAGTCATCGAAGATGAACTTTTTACAACTATATGAGAAGTTACTGAAGAACTCAATGTTGGCCATGGTCTGGTTGTTCGGCATTTGAAGCAAATTGGAAAGGTGAAAAAGGCTTGATGAGTGGGTGTCTCATGAGCTCACTGGAAATTTAAAAATTCATTGTTTTGAAGTGTCGTCTTCTCTTATTCTACACAACAATGAACCATTTCTCTATCAGATTGTGACATGTGAGAAAAAGTGGATTTTATACGGCAACCAGTAATGACTGGCTCAGTGGTTGGACCTACAAAAAGCTCCAAAGCACTTCCCAAAGCCATACTTGCACCAAGAAAAAGTCATGGTCACTGTGTGGTGGTCTGCTGCCAGTCTGATCCACTACAGCTTTCTGAATCCCAGCGAAACCATTACATCTGACAAGTATGCTCAGCAAATCGATAAGGTACACCGAAAACTATAACGCCTGCAGCTGGCACTGGTCAACAGAAAGGGCCCAATTCTTCACGACAACGCCTGACCGCATGTTGCACAATTAATGCTTCAAAAGGTGAACGAATTGGGCTATGAAGTTTTGCTTCACCATATTCCCCTGATCTCTCACCAACTGACTGCCACTTCTTCAAGCATCTTGACAACTTTTTTGCTGGGAAAACCCTTCCACAACCAGCAGGATGCAGAACATGCTTTCCAAGAGTTTGTCGAATCCCAAAGCACGGATTGTTACGCTACAGGAATAAACAAACTTATTTCTCATTGGCAAAAGTATGTTGATTGTAATGATTCCTATTTTGATTAATAACGACGTGTTTGAGCCTAGCTAGAATGATAAAATTCACAGTCCAAAGCCACAACTACTTTTGCACCAACCTAATACAAGTGTTAGAAATTAGGAGTGTGCAGTGAAAAACGGTGACTAGTATAATGTTTACATACATGGCTCACATTGACTCCTGAAAAGCTTGAGGTTTAGTTTTTTTAGTTCCTATTTTACAAGTTTTCATTTTATCTGTTTTCCTTTGTCTTATTTTACTCTAATAAGTCCTGAGGAAATGAGATGCACAAAAAATTTACTACTTAAATGTATTGGATTTAAGTAAAGTAAGAAGTTCGAGTTCTTTCAACACAAGCTTCTCAACTTCATCACAATGGACAGTTTTGGGTGGAATAATTCTTTGTTGTAAGGGCCTGGCCTGTATATTGTAGGACAAACTTGTCCAATCTGTGGCCCCCCGGGGCCCATGCGGCCCAGAACAGCTTTGAATGCAGCCCAATGGAAATTAATAAACTTCCTTAAAACATTATGAAAATTATGCATGGACCTTGCTTTAGCTCATCAGCTATCATTAGTATTAGTGTATTTTATGTGTGGCCCAAGACAATTCTTCTTCCAGTGTGGCCCAGGGACAGCAGAGGTTGGACCCGTCTGTGTAGGATATTTATATTCATTCCTGGCCTCCACTCATTAGGTGCCAGTGGCAGTCCCATTCTGATTGTGACAAGGAAAGGGATCTGCAGGTATTGACAAATGTCCCTTGGGGGGTGGGGGCATGTGCAAAATTGTTCTCATTTGAGAACTACTGCTTTAATACAATGTCTGTCTCATGAGATTCAAATATTGTTCACTGGGATTTTGGTTTGAATGTTTTTATTCCTTAATGTGTCAAAAGTATAATGTACAAGAGTTAATTCTGCAAAGGAAACTATCTTTGGCATTTGTTGCCTTGGCCTATTCAAATTTTACAACCTCATTACTAATTGAACATCACTGTTTTTTCGGCTGCCCAAACAATTTTCACCAACTGCCAAAACCAAGATCTGAACGTAAAATTACAAAAAAAAAAAAAAAAAAAAAAAAAAAAAAAAAAAAAAAAAAAAAAAAAAAAAAAAAAAAAAAAAAAAAAAAAAAAAAAAAAAAAAAAAAAAAAAAAAAAAAGACATAAAGAAAAATAAAAACCCACAGGATTACAATGAGAAGCTTGTTCTGGGCATAATAGAGCCTGTGAAATTTTCCATTGTTTTATTACCATTCTGGTCAGGAGAATGGATGTGCATCGTGCCATTTTCGGTTCTTGTTACCATCATGTCATAACGCGATGAGCCACGTTGCAGTGCCTCAGATAGCCTGTCAGGAGTGTGGGGCCCTGCTCTGACCTTCCCCAGCCGCGAGGAGGCTCCGTGCTGATTGGAGCAGAAGTGCTTGGAGAGATCATGGGGTGCTGAGGTTCGGTGGCCACGCATTTGAACTTGGGCGCTTCTATTTAGCACATTCAGTGGCAGCTGGTCCATCTGTCCAAAGAACCGTGTGGCACACGGCTATGTGATGTCACTTGGCTTTGCAAATGGCAAAGGAAAGAGAATGGAAAGGGACCTAACATTTCTTAACATACTGTGCGCCCTAGACTTAGAAGTGTCCCGTGTTTAGGAGTTCCCTGGGGGTGTAGTGGCTAGGCTTCAGCGCTGTCAATGTTGTGGCCTGGGTTCGATTCCCTGTCAATGTTGTGGCCTGGGTTCGATTCCCAGTCAGGGAACTACCCCCGCCTCAAAAAAAAAAAAAAAAAATTTACTAAGAAAAGAAGTGTCCTGTGTTTGTCCACATCATCTTCACGCCGAACGTGTGAGGTTCGAGTTCTTCCTCCAGGAAATACAGTGACTTGCTTAAGCTGGGAGATTCAGATCATAGCTTGAGAGTGTCTGGTTTTACTAAACCTGACCGCTGCAGCCACTATATTTTCATAGGCTTTAATAATGTAAAAATAGATGTATGAGGGCTGCCCAGACGGAGGGAAAAACCCAGCCATTGTCATTATAATGAGACTGGTTGCACGGCTGCATACTTTCCGGACCGCGCTCATATTTTTGTATTTTAACATTGATTCAGGTATGTAAAACTTAACATGTTATTCTAAAAAGTGGCTTGTTAATTATGGGGTGCAGGGGAGGGAGCCCCACCTACAGAGTAGTGGGGGAGCAACTGAAGCCACGGGGAGCCGTGAGCCCTCCTCTTCGGAAGACGTCAATGGCTGTTCGTTTTTCAGAGAACCCCCGTGGTTGTGGGGGCGCCGCGGAAGTCAGCTTGCGCTTTGTTTCTTTGTAGGGACTCTGTTGGACAAACGTTTGGGAAGCTTTCTGCGGATCCCGAGGAGTAGGCGTGAAACCCTGTGCTCCCTGCAGAGTGTCCTACAGTCCTGTGCAGCGTGTCGGAAATGTTCGGTAACCTCGGTAAGACGCGAGTCCACGGAGAGGGCCGGCGTCGTTCGGAGAAGGGACGAGCCCTCTGCGACGTGGGCCGCAGCGCGGACGTGGCAGAGGGAACGCGGGCCCTGCGCTGCGGGGACCAGGCCTGGAAGGGAGCGCGGCTGAGCTGGAGACCGGTGATGGACGAGCACCAGTGATGACTTTCCAGCCTCCCGTCCTGAGCGGCAGGAACCTTCCCTCTCACCCCTCGTAGGCGCGCGCCACGCCACGCCACGCCACGCCCGCCGCGCCACGCCATGCCACGCCCCCGGCGCGCGGGCGGGATCCTGGGCGTGTCTGCACGTGCTGACGTCTCCTCGGCCACACCTGTCTTTGCTGATCCGGGTCCGGTCCTGACCTGTTCATGAAGTCCTTCTGAACGTCTTCTGAACCATTGTCCTGAGACTGGTCCTCGCGCCCCATTTCTGCTGAGGGGATGGCCTTGGGGACCCCTGCGAACCCTGGGGTCCTCTCCCTGCCAGCTGAAGGGCCCAGAGGCTTGTCCGCGGGCACGGGAAGCCTGGGTCTGTCTGCAAAGCCTGAACTAGGCGGCACAGGCTTTCCGGTGGTGACGGAGACCTGGCATGTGAGACCGGCAGTCACGCTGGGCCAGGCAGAGGGGTACAGCTGAGAGCCGGAGACGCTGCAGAGACAGAGGTAAGAGAGGCCCTCCTGCCTCTGAGAAAGCAGCTGGAATGACAGGCCGCTCAGCTTCTCTTCCCCGCTTCCGATTCCGAGAGTGTTACAGCCCAACTCCGAGCTGCTGCTTTGGCCTGAGCTAATTAGTTGGGGGTCTGATCTTTCCAACCCCGTGGGCTCGGACCAGAACGTCTGGCTGCACTGTCCTTCCCATTCCCTGAACCCCCTGTTCACCTCGTCTGTGCCATTCATCTTCTAAATCCGTCGGGTTTTAGAAAACAGTGTTCTCGTTTGGCTGCTTCTGCAGTGTATGCCCATTTCCCCCACCGGACTGTAAGCTCTTTGAGGGCAGAGGCAAAGCCTCACACGGGGGACGCAGCATGGCACGGCGGCTTTGGAGATGGACTGCCTGGGTTCGAGGCCCAGGGGGACCAGCAAATCCACCAGGGTAGGTGGAGTATTCTCCTTCACTAGACCACTGTCAAATTTGCAGTCTTAACACAGCAAAGCTGTGCTTCTTCTTCTTCTTCTTCTTCTTACTATTATTTGCTCATTCTACTGTCTCACTCAGGAGGCAGGAGGCCTACAATTATCATGGGCATTGGGAAACCTAGGCTGATGGAAGGCCCAACCCCACAGCCACCTCATTGATAATTAGGATAGGGCAAGGAGACGGGCTCGTAGAGATTCTGCCTAAGCACAGTTCCATCACGGGCCTCCAAGGAGAACTGAAATGTCTACAACAGCTCGAAAGACTTCCATTATCTCTTGCTGGCAGTGTGACTGGAGGCACGTTGCCTACTTAAGTGTGTTGTGCCTCACTTTCCTTTGCATTAAGGTGAGAATAATAACACTTACTGGTGTGAGGATTAAATGTGAGGATACATATAAAGCATTTAACACAGTGTCCAGCTCCTTCTTAATGCCATATAGAGGTTAGCTGGTGCTACTTCTCAATAAAGCCAGAGTTACTTGCTTGACTCCTCTGATTCACACCCCACTCTGCTGAAAGTGCTACCTTGGCATGCCTCAGGGATGATATCACGATAGAATTCCTCACTGATCTTTCATCGTTTATTCCTGTCGGGACAGAAATCTCAGTGAGAGGTTGTTTGTGCTCTTCTCTTACCTGACTGCTTAACTTTCTTCTAAAAAACAGTCAGTTGTTCTACAGATGCCAGCGAGTGCCTTTCCAAGGCAGCCCCTGCCCCACCTCCCAGGTCACGTGGCATCTGAATGACCTTGATAATCCAAAGAAAAGGCGCACACACCTGCTGGCTAGTCACTGTCCGTGAATGCCTCGAGAGTGAACCCAGCTGCCAGGGCACACTGACTGCCGGCCAAGGTTTGGTTTAGAGACTTCTCTTCTCACTTTCTGGGTGGACGGCTCGCATAGCTTGTCCCACCCCTAACACTCCTGCGAAGGAGTTTTCCTTTTTTTGTTTTTTTTCTTTTTTTGCTTTTTGGTATGTGGGTAGTTCCCTGACTGGGAATAGAACCCAGGCCGCAGCGCTGACAGCACCAGCGCCGAAGCCTTAAGCCGCTACACCACCAGGGAGTTTTCCATCAGCTCAGACTGCCGTGCTCAGCATTACTTCAGGGCAAAGCGTAGGGTGACCAGCTGTAGAGGTCTGACATCACTCTCGGAGTTTGTCTGAGACAGCATTCCACTCAAACCGAGTACTACTAAAAAAAAACTTGTAGAAAAGCTTCTGAGCATTTAAAAGGCCTGCATTTTAATAGAGAGGATGTGTGGTTTGCCCTCCGCCAGGGGGTGGGTGAGACGCAGTGTAACCGGAGCAGCGCCGTTGCCAGCCTCACCCTGCCATCAGAGCGGGAGTGTGCTCTATTGAGGTGTGAGGTGCTCAGATGTGAGCTTTTACAAACACACACAGCCCCTCCCAGGGGGCCACGGTGATTTTCTGTTTCCTTCTGGGAAGGATGGTAAATAGCACTTGGACCCTGGGAGCGCCGTCCCCCCATGGGTCTGGGCCCCACACCCTGGCCTTGGCCGGCTCTGCTGTTTCCTTCTCCTGCGCCGTGCTCCCCCTCCTCAGCCCCGTCGCTGTGCCCTGCTCTCCGCTTCTCAGCCGCTCTTCTTTGTAAACTCCGTCCTGGCCCCGTTTCTCCTGATGTCTGCTGGTCACGCTTGCAGCTCATGTTTTGCCTGAGTGCCCTTGGGTTTGGTGGGCTGGGTGGTGGTGTACTGAGTTTCTTAATGGAGGAAAATCAGGTAGGACTGAATCCCCAGAAGGGGTGGAGGTCTAGGCGTAGCACTCTCTCAAGGCCTGGCTGGACGTTGGGACTGACCAGTGGACGGGTCACTCATCTGCTGAGGTTGGACACTGTGCCAGATGCTCCCAGGTTTAACACAGCATTCCAGTGAACTTCACCCCCAGAGTGCTCACTATTATTACTGTCCTCGTTGTACACATGTGGGAAAGGAGACTTGGAGAAGTCAATGGACTAGCCAAAGTCATGCAGGTAGGAACCTAGAACGTTCCAGAGCCTGCAAAGTTTTTACGGTGTACCCCAGTGTGATGGTGTGTGGCGGGGGGCCTGCAGGGAGTGAGGAGGTCAAGGGCTCAGAGCCCTCATGAGTGGGAGTAGAGACCCTTGCCCTGTCCGCCCTGCGAGGACACCGTGTGAGGACAGCCCTGCGGACCCGGGAGGGGCCTTGCCAGGCACGGAACGTGCACACCTCTCTCCTGGAAGCTTGACCTTGGACTTTCCAGGTCTCTGGAACTCAGCGGAGTGACTTCCGCCTGTCTGTAAGCCACCCAGTCTGCGGTGTGTGCTCAGAGCAGCATGAATGGGCTCGGCCTGGGCTCTGAATTGTGGTGTGAAACTCCAGCCCCCGAGTTTCAGCCTCTCCCTGTGTAACGTGGAGGAATCACTCACACAGCATTTCTCACCCTCAGCACGGTGGGTGTTTTGAGCCAGATAATTATCGTGGTGAGACTTGTCCTGGATGTTGTTAGGACATAGCGGTATTCTTGGCTGGTACTTAGCCAGGTGACAACAGCATCTCCTTTCACCCAGTTGTGACAAAGACATGTCTTCAGTCTTCGCCCTGGGAGGGGCAAAATCACCCCTGGCTGAGAACCTGTGGCCTAAACAATTTCCACAGTACTTTCTAGATTTAAAAGCCTACAGTTTAACATGGACTTTGGTTCCAACCATCCCTCAGTTCTCTGCTGATTTGTTTATTCCGTCTCTCTGCTTAGCTGCCTCTTATAGAAGTGAAGGACAAGGAAAGCGCCCATCTTCACAGAGAGCGGCTTTGAGGAGGAAATGAAATAATGGGTGCCGCGTCCCAAGGGTGGCCTTTGTCACTTGTTAAGTGCTCAGGAAAAGCCACCGGTGAAAAGTCCCTTCTCTGTATGCAGGTGAATAACCATGACCCATCCTATTTGAGACGAGCTCACTGTGGGAGGAAAAAGATGGGAATACCGTCACCCCAAAGACCCTAATGGAGGCCCCCTCCTTCCCCTGGGGCTGCAGCCCATTCGTACAGTGTAGGTTTTGGGGGGAAAGAGAACAGACTTCCAGCACAGGCCATTAATCCATGCAAATCATTTTCCTTTCAGTCAGATTTATGCAATGGCACATCGCCCATGACAGACCCTGCTGCTTGTCATTGTCACCAGGGAAGAGCTCTAGGCTGCTTCGTACCTGTAAATTCCAAGAGGCTGATAGGTCCCCTCATTTAAATCTGGCGCGGCCGTGTATTTAAGAAGCCGTTCCCTCTGAGGGGAGTGGACTGGAAAGACCTGGACCTTGGGAGCTTGTCTGATGCAGCGATGCTCCGTGGGGCCGGGCAAGGCCATTTCTCAGCTCACCTTGGAGCGTTTTCTGTTTCCTTCCTCGAATCTATTTTAGACTCTTACTTTACATTCTGCCTGCAACCGAGGCCAGTGATGATCTTACCCTGAGACTCTATTTCTTCTGGAAATTCCCAAGACTCTTCGCACTTCCCAGCCCCATGTCCAGACCTAAGCAGCATCCCTGTCTTGCCTCGGATGTGTTCTAACTTGGGAAGTCCAAGCTGCGGCCCAGGACGGCTTCGGAGGCGGCCCAACACAGATCCTTAAAACACGATGAGATTTTCTTTGCAACCTTTTTTTCCAGCTCATCAGCTATTGTTAGTGTGAGTGTGTTTTACGTGTGGCTCGAGACAGTTCTTTTCCAGTGTGACCCAGGGCAGCCCAGAGGTTGGACACGCCCGTTCCCACCATAGGGTCAACTGTCTCTTCAGCCACACTCTCTGCGGAGTGAGGCCTGTGAACAGTCAGCCTGGCCAGGAGTCTGTCTTCGGAGGTCGTGGTTTCGCTTGCACACTGACATTCTGGGGCACAATCCCGGCCTTCAGAAAGCAGTGCCACTGACCTCTCACCTTCCACCTCCCCTGTCACCCCTCTCCATCTTCCATCCTTTCTGATGTCTGTTTCCTTTTCATTCGCCTTGTCCTGCCCTTCTCATTTTCCTGTGAACGTCAGTCACCATTGACAAGGGGCAGAGGCAAGGAAAGGTGGTGTTCCCATGGCCCAGTATGTCGGAGAGAACTCACAGACACGAGCACTTCTACAAGCGCTTCACTCCGCGGAGGCTCATGGCGTTTTCCCTGAAATTAGGATTGAGTATTGGGAGGTACATCAGAGGTGCTGAGTTAAACACGAGGCATTTCTACATACCGAAGCACTTCTCGAACTTTTAAATGTGCTAAAATGAATTTAAAAGAAGATGCGTAAATACAAGTTTCTTAGATGTGTATGATTGCACATCCTGTTTTCTGACAATCAAGTGTCTTAGAGTTTTCTGTGCAACATATTTTGGGAAGTACTGTGCTAGGCTATTTCACTTGTCATATTCCAAGTGCTCTGTGGAGTCTTACATTCTTGATATTTTAAAATTAAATCTCCTTTGCTTTGGGGTCAAATAATGGCTAAAAAAGAACATGAATTTATAGAAGGACAGAAAACATAGTTTAGGGATTGTGCTTTATTGACATTTATTAAATTGCATATGTCACTGATGTAATAAATGGGATGAACTCATTGGGAAAACACGTGAAAAATATTTAAGTTTCCTAATCATGAATTAAAAAGTTGAGAACGGTGCTGACTTGCACGCCTCTAAATATGTCTTGTGTACACCCAGAGCTTTCTTGAATTTTCCATTAGAAAATAGTGTCATTTAGGGTGATTAAAACTATCTATGAAAATTTATGTCCAATTCAAGCCAGTCTAAACAAGTTCAATCTCACCTGCAATTTTAACCGACAAGTTGAAGCTCACCTGCAATTTCACCTTCTTCCTTCTCTCCAGTAGGCTTGGGTGGTGGCTTGGGGACATGTAATGGGGTGTGTGGCGTGATACTCTTCCTTACTGCACCTTGTCCTTTTATTTATTTTGCATATCCTTCTACATCTTGTAGGTCTGGTGCAGGGACAAAGAAGACTAGAGAGAAAA
This sequence comes from Lyroderma lyra, assembly GCA_004026885.1. NCBI lineage: Eukaryota > Metazoa > Chordata > Mammalia > Chiroptera > Megadermatidae > Lyroderma > Lyroderma lyra. The sequence goes on along the minus strand of PVJL010006581.1, from coordinate 79,746 downwards.
AGACAGAGATCTTTTGCTTTGTCCTTCATACGACTTGCATATTTCTCATAACTATCGATGTTTTTCACGATAGGTATCTAAACACTATTGGTTTGTCTAGTTTGTTGGTGGATTCTTTGGCGGCTGCACTGGGCCACCATACTATCCCCAGGAATGGCAGTGCATTCTCAGCTCATCTCCTGTATCTGTCCTACTTCTGCTGCTGGTGTATTCAGGGTCTTGTGATGCTGGCCAGGGTTCCTTGACCTTTTAAGACATCCACTTCCCTCTCTCTTTGTTCTCCCTCCCTCTCCCGTTTCCCCATTTCTCCCTACTTTCCTATTTTGTTGTTTGCTTCCTACAAATCTCCATGAGGGTGCTTTCCTGCTGGGCTCTCCAACTGGGAGACACTCCCACACCCGCCTTCCCCTAGTCTCCAGCTGTCCACGGGCAACATCACACTGCTGATTTTAATACATTCAGTTGCTTTTTAGCAGGGGCCAGGGACTGCTATTAACTTCTGAAATGTGTTTATGATGCAGACACAGTCTGCTCCTCATGAAACCTTTCACTGAGGGGAAAAATTAAAGGGTGTGAGGCTTGAGACTTTCAAACCATGGCCATCCAGACAAGGGCAGAGACCAGGGAAGTAATGGAAGTGATCAGAGGAGCCTGAAGCCCATGGCTCGGTCCCTTGTGAGCTGGGCACTCACATGCTCTTGCAGGCGGGGTGCTGGGAAAGCAGCAGCAGTGTCAGGAAGGAACCCCTGAACCCCCGAGGTGAACAGCACCAGAAACTCCTCTCATGAAGGCACTCGATTTCATGGGTTCCAGCATCTTGGAGGGAGTGCCGTCATCTTGGAAACATTTGCAACACACAGTGGCAAGAAAGAGCCCCTTGTCAGCTCCATTCAAGGAGGAGAATTGAGATGCAGCTAGAAGCAGGAAGCATCCAGTCAGCAGGCAGCAGGAGCGTCTGCATTACATGGCAGTTGCGAACATCTTTGCTTTAAGACAAACACAGCCCACCGTAAGCAAGGCAGGATGGAAAGGTGCTGGTGCCCCACGGACCTCAGTATTCAGTAAAAGTGTTCTCAATGAGTGCGGGAGCCTCCAGCCCGTGGCCTGCTACAGAGGAAGTCCGCAGCACAGTTTCCTGACTTTCTCGTTTGCTGTTTTCTAGCATTCCTAACTTGGCATACGAGGAGGATGATTGCGTGGTTATAGAAAAGCTTTTGCATTGCATTGACTGCGCCTCCACCTAGAGCAGGACATAAGGTAAAAATACCGAGTCTCATTATCCCTGGTAAACCAGTTCAACCCTGATCGTACTGTGTCCATGAGGTCCCACAGAGGCCTTCAGAGCTCAGGGAGTTCCCAGTAAAATCCAACACGCTCCCCCTCAGCTCCACAGCCTCCCCCACACCCCAGGAGTATCAGTTCACGTCCTCCCCGAAACAGAGTTAGAGGGTATAAGAGACACTGTGGTGGGAAATGACCATGCAAGGTCAAAGAGGGAGGACGTAGGTGAGGACAGCCTCAGACCGAGAAGCAGGTTTGACATCTGTGATGCAAGGATCGGGTAGGAGAGCCCCGGGCCATAGGGCAGCCCCCGGGACGACGAGACTAGGCCCGTAGGGAGGCCCCGGGTGCAAAGGAGTCCAGCTGTCGGCAGGAATGGCCCGTTTCTGGTGCCCTGCCGTGCTCAGTCTGGCTGTGGGGCACGGATTGGTGTGGACCTGGTGTGCATGCCTGAGGTGAGAGCTGACCAGAAGGTTCTCCTCTGCAGGGAGCTCTGAGCGGTGTGCCCCAGGCCGCCATGACACCTTCCACCCGTTCACTAGCACTGTGGGGCAGTAATCCTAACAAGGACACTGTCACTGAAACCAGCTCTCCCTGTGGTGGTCATCAGACCTCATCCTGGTAACGGCCCCACGTACCACCCAAAGCCCGTTAGACCGTTCGCTGCTAACATCCCCGTAGTTTAACTTGTGCCTGCCACGAAGCGGGACACGGTATGTGTTTGAAGAATAATTAAACAGACGATCCGGCATGCGAAGTTTCCTCCTGGGTTGTAGGAAGGCTGTAGTTAGCATGATACCGAGTGGTTTCTTAAACACGAGAACAGAAGCAGGCCCCTGAGGGCCCGTCAGGAACAGCAGCAGAGGTTGCCGTCTCTGCATATGGCAGCAGCGGGGTGCACGAGGAAAACGTGCCCAGGGGTACTGCAGCCAGTCTAATCAAAGGTGACAGAGCCACGTCTGTAGTGAGGAAATCCCAAGGTCAGTCATAGACTTGTGTACCTTGGCTGTAAAGAAAGAACTGTAACTTTTCCAGCTTTCAAAAATCAAGTATATGACTCCTTTCACTGACTTTTAGCAGGTATTTTCTTATATTCTGTGTTTCCATCAATAACTTCTGTCTTGGTCCAGGATAAAACTAAAAACAAACAAACAAAGAAAGCTATATATTTGAAACAACCTTTAATTTTAAAATTATTGCTAAAATTATAGACTCATTTTCTGCTCGTTTTTAAAAACAATGTCTGCTATGTGGAGTAAATAGTATTTTAATCTTTTTTGCCGACGTGTGAGTGGTGTGCACACCGAGGGGTAATTCTGTGGGAATAGACTTTTAAATTCAATTCAGCACTTTTATCGAGAATGGAGAAGCCTAAAAATGAAGCCAGCAGGCATCCAAAGCCTGAGAGAACACTACTGGATGCATTCTTAATTAGAGCCAATAAAGTGTGTTTTTAGGGAGCGCATTCCCACGGAAAGCTCAATGGCAAAACTCAGAAGAAACAAACAAATTAAATTCTCTATATTAACTGCTTGGCACACTGCTTCTCCAGGAGTTATTTAGCCCAACAGGACAGTTGACAAAATTTCACTTTCAAAACTCCAAATAACCCTAAGATGAAGCACCAACTACTTGCACGTTTTCCCCAACTACAAAATAAACCCCTGCTAACTTCAGGTCTTACTAGAATACTCGTGGACAAGGGAGTGCAGGAGCACAAAGTGCCGAATGACGGAGTAGCCTCAGGAACCTTGGATCTGGTTTCCATCACTAGTGTTCTCTTCAGCTCCATGAGCAAATGGAGGCTATGACTTGGGATTTTTGTAGGACACACTTTATGTGTTTGTGTAAGCATTAAAATACGGTCAGGAGCAATGGAAGATGAGGTCCCAAACCGTCAACAGTGAATCCATCTGGGTAGTAAGTAGGATTGCAGGTAGGAAGATGAAATACTCCTTTTAAGGTATCATTATCCATAGCATTATTAATTGAGCTTATATAGAATACGTCACATTTTAAGTTTAAAATTAAACTTAAAATGTTTACTAGTTTGTGGAAAATCCTTTTCTGGAACTCACTGGCGCCGAGTCCATACCCAAAGCAAATACACAGGTACTGTCCAGAGATGGCAGAACTTATGGGAAATACTCCCAAGTACTATATTCCAAATATGGGGTAATAGGTGGCATTTTAGTATTTTCTGAAGATGGATGAGTGGTGCCCATAGCCATGGACTGGTACCCAAAGATCAAATCCATCTGAGCATTTTTTTCCCTCACTGTGCAATGGAAGTATTTCAAGTCATAAGTATACTTAATGATTTAAATGCAAACCCTTGTAGATCATTATGTGATGATTAAGACTGTTTCGGAAAACTTGCAGTGTAAAAGGTATTCGGGAATAGATTGAACTGACGGTCAGTAGGCGGTGAGCTCTTTGAGCGCATGTGCTGTATTTCATCCATCTATTGATGCATTCATTTATTCATGCAACATGTGGTTTTTTAACTCTCATTTCTAAATTCCCAGCACCTTTCAGAGAAACTTGCACATAATGGGTGCTCTCCTACTTTACTGAATATATGAATGAATGAACAATTTCTAGTCACTCATCAAGGCTTATTTTCCTGTACAAAGTCTCCCTCAGTCTTATTTTTTTTTCTTGAGGAAGTATGTTGAGAAAATTATTTTAATATACTTCTGTTCCTTACATAGTTTTTCCATTCCAGTGACAATAAGTACTTGGGGGAAAACTGAAAACTGTATCAAATGGGGGAATCTTTAGAGAGGAGAATGTTCTGGTTCCACAGCATGGCGGGCTTCATGTATCTAAAAGACAGCACGTAGGAGGAAGATGAGACTGATTTTCTTACTGTTGCAGGGTTTTAATGAGGACCAGTGAGTGAAAGACCCAGAAGATTTCAGTTTATGATGTAAGGATGTCCTTGACTGCTTTGAGGTGTCTGAATTTCTCACTGGGAGTACCTAACAGCAGTGGGAACACCAGTCAATCGCCTGAGGCGAGCATGTCAGCATCAGGTGGGTGATTGGCGTGGAGGACTTGTGAGGTCTCTTCTAGCTCTAGAATTCTTTGGTTAAATGAATGATGAACAACGCAACCCCCTAATTAAGACCCCAATTGAGCATATGCTCCAGATGCTTTAAAATTTGAAGTCCCATAGCCTTTTTGGAAAAAACCCCCACCTTCTGTCTGTCTTCCAAAAGTCTCAAGTAAATGTAAAACTGGGCACAGATATTACTTGGAAAAGGCACTCATTTTCCCTGATCTTCCAGTAGTTTGAGTCTGTCATGCTTTTAGGCAGATAGGAAGTTTTAGTTGCTACTGTCCCAAAAAATGGTGTGTGTGTGTTGGGGGGAGGAGTTAGGGATGGTCTAATGATTGTCTCTTAGTTATTTAAGGGGAAAATTGGTAAAAGTCAGTTTGTATTGGTCTTTCTTGTTCTCTAAATGAGTAGTTGTAAGAGGCTATGAGAGCCGTTGCTTATCTCCTTGACAAGAGTTTTCCAGATATGTCTTCTTAAGCTTGAGCATATTAAATGTGCAATCAAGAAAAATAATTATGTTCTGTGTGAATACAGAACTCACAGTCTTTACAACACATTAACCTAATTATTATATGTTTTGAGGAATTTTGTGTGAGTATGGGATTAATTATTAACTGCTAGTGTACGTGAACGCATTGTTTTCTAAATTTTTATTAAAATATAGCTAACGTACAATATTAAATTATTCTCAGGTATGCACATAGTTATTTAACATTTATATAACTAAAGAAGAGATCACCATGATTATTCCAGCAACCGTCTGACACAGTATTACTGAGAACATTCCATACGCTGTACGTGACACCCCCAAGACGTACTTGCTTTACACCTGGCAATTCAAACCTCTTACTCCCCTTCACCTCCCTCCCTCCCTCCCTTTTTAATTTTTAAATTACAGTTGACACTCAATATTATATTAATTTCAGGTGTATAGCATAGAGATTAGACATTCGTATAATTTAAGGAGTGATCCCCCTGACTGGTTTAGCACCCACCTGGCACTACACATAGTTATTACCACATTATTGACTGTATTCCCTACGCCTCACTTTACATCCCCATGACTGCTTTGTAACCACCAACGTGTACTTCTTAATCCCTTCTCCCTCTTCACCCACCTCCAAACCCCCTCCCATCAGACAGCCATCAAAATGTTCTCTGTAATATGAGTGCATTTCTGTTTTGTCTGTTTGTTTTGTTCGTTAGATTCCACATGTAAGTGCAATCACATTGCACCTGTCTTTCTCTAAGATGCCTTGTGATGCTCGTTTGGTGGTGGTGAACTCCTTCAGCTTTTTCTTGTTTGGGAAGCTGTTTGCCTGTCCCTCGATTCTAAATGACAGCTTTGCTGGGGACAGTAATCTTGGTTGAAGGTCCTTGCTGATTATTCTTCCAATATCCCCTCTTTGGACTTTCCTCCAGGATCCACTGCCTTTCCCTTACTTCTCAGAGTCCTCAGGTAGCTGCCTTCTGTGTGGTTAGGTGGTCTTACTTGTAACCAGGGGATAACAGAGGCTGTCGTGCAGTTTCCCGCCATGCTGGAGGAGAACCTCTCCTTCCTTTTGACAAGTATGTGAGGCGGGCTGAACGTACGTTATTGTTACGGGATTATCAAGGAAAGGGAGAAAGCTTCTGGATTTGGTGAGGATTGAGAACGACGACAGTCGCAGGGCCTGTGGAAAGCTGTAGTAGCAGGGAGCATAGAAGATTCCGGCAGCGCTATGCCTTCAGCAGCTTCTCCCGCCCCCAGGGAAACTTCCTGAGTTTTGCCCGTGAAACTATTTGCAGAAGCTCGGAGCCTGTATTTTCACAAAGGACGTAACTCTAGTCTTCCAGAAATTGTTCATTCAGTTGGCATGTTGCCCCCGCGGAACCACACTTTTCATTCTTAGGGTGGGAATTGATTTTTCTTCTCTTCTTTTGTCATATGAGAGTTCTGAGCATATTACAACCTTGGAATTTTCACACATTATTTAAAACCCTGTTCGCAGTGTGAGAAGGTCTTGCATAGACTTGTCTATACCCATGTGTGAAAGCCTCCAGCCACCTTTGAATTTGTGAGGATGAGCTATGTTCCTCATTAAGTGGACAGACTAATGTCTGAGGGGAGTGGGGACTTTCTACAGACATTTTCCAAAATTTGGAGTTTTCTGTATCTAAAGTGACTTTACCCTAACCTCTGAGTTTATCCATGCAAATGAATGGAGCTTTTCTATCTGACTGTAGCTTTTGATTACAAAAATACACCTGGGTATTTAAAATTAGTGAGGAACTCATTGAAATTTTAGATTTATATAAATGAATGCTTTTGAATAAACAAATCTAAATATACTCAAAACATGCGTTTGCACAAATCCTGCATACATCCAAGTCAGAATGACAATTTAGAGATTGGTCTTGGACTTAAAACACGAACGGGTCTGTGTGTTTCAGGTTCAGCATCGTGGTGTTCAAGTTGATATTCTGTTCACTCTCTTCACCCCACTTCCTTTGATTCTCACCTTTTGAGAGGTAGGCTCCCCAGGCCTTTCTTTTTCTGTAAGTGAAATAGATTGAAATGTTCAAAGTAGAAAATTAAAAAAATAAGCACGATGTCGTCTCCCCAGTGATGCTCGGGAAATGGGCTCGTGCTCACATGGCGCAGACTAAAGTCCACAGGAGAAAGATTAGGAGATGCCCGGGTCTCCTCTCCTGTCAGAATGGCATGTCTGGGCACAGCTGGCCACCACCTGTGGTTGGGGCCCAGGAGCAGCCCCAAACCTTAGGCTGTACACATTGTAGAGCAGGTGTGAGAGTGGCCTCACCACTGCAGATGTGGACTGAGGTGGATGGGCTGCCACCTGGCCCGGCTTCAGTGCCTGTGGCTATAGGACTGATGGGGGACTTCGGGGGTAAGTGGTGGTCATGCCCAGTCTCTCCTTCTAGGAGGGAGTCAGCCCCAGCTCCTGGCAAAAGCTCTGATGGGGCTTTAGATCTTCCTGCATATACTTCCACATCTACTTTTGACATACTTTTAATTTGGGGTATAATTCTAGATTTATGGGGAAGTCGCAGAGGTAGTTGCTATGGACGGAATGTTTGTGACACCCAAAATTTGTATGTTGGAATCCAATCCTTAATGGGGATTTGGAAGTGAGACCTTTGGAGGTGACGAGGGGAATAGAGTTTGGTCCCTTTTCAAAGGGACCCTAGAGAACTCCCTCACCCACTTCCACCATGTGAGGACACAACAAGAAGACAGATATCTGTGACCCAGAAAGAGGGCCCTCACCAGACACCGGATCTGCAGGCACCTTGACCTTGGACCTCCCAGCTGTGAGAAATGCATTTTTGTTTTTTGAGCCATGCTGTCTATGGTGTTTTTGTTGTGGCATCCTGCATAGACTGAGACAATAGTACAGACAATTCCTATGCATTCTTCATTCAGTTTTCTCTAATTTTAACATTACTGTGCTATGCTTGTCAAGACTAAGACACTAACGACTCTTAACTGAACTTCAGACTTCATTCAGATTTCCCACCGATGTCTTGTTCCCGTTGCAGGCTCTAATGCAGGGTGCCACACTGCCCTGTGGCCCACGTGTATTTTTGAGGTAGAAGGATTAACACCATGGCTTTCTGTCCCTGACAATTTTCTGATCAGAATTTGTCTGGACGTAGTCCTAGGTGAAATTGTGTGTGAACATGAGCTGATTGGAAGATTCAGTCAGAAACGTGCTGTGTCAACACATCCTTTTAAAGGTTTACCTACCTACTCCAGGTCGCAGTCAGGAGTTTTGGAGGCCTGGGACGTATCTGTATGCCCTGCATTTCAGCATGTGTCTCATACACTAGAGACACGCAGAGCAGGTGACCAAGTGAAGGACCATGTAGGACTCAGGCCCCGAAGCTCACCTGTCACAGCCCAGCCTCGTGTTTCAGGACGTCAGTGCCACTTCATCTTTAGAATTCACGTGGTTGCTTTTTCCTCAAAAGCAGAAGCTTACTCCTAAAATATATGAAAAAGTTTGACCGAAGATAAGGCTACCACACCCCCACAGTCATGCACCGCTCAGCATCCCTTACTGTAGTCAGACCCGGGTCTTTGTAAATGATAGCGTTTTATTTTGTGAGTCACACTGCTGAAATACACAGTGACCCCTGTCTAGTCTGACCACACCACTTGGGGATTTTATAAATTAACACTCTGCACTGACAGTTAGTGACACTGAAATCTCTCCAAGCGTGCTTATGAAGGTCAATTAGCAGCATTTCTTTGGGGCAAACTTAACACCCAGTTAAGTGATCCTTGCCACCACACTGTCAACACCAAAATGCGGCGCAGGTGCTGTCATAAAGTACGGAACTTGGGGATGCAGAACAAACTTGGAATATGTTTAGATGTAGACACGTATCAGCTTATTGAAATGAAGGGAAAGGGACAGAGCTGGCTGTGGGGATCATGGCGTCCACACGTGCAGCAGCAAACCAGTGACCAGCCGGGTCCCCGGGACACACCATGGGGCATTTCACACCCACAGGGGGGCTAGCCTGGACGTGTGCTTCTGGGGCCTCTGCTCATCGTCAAATCCAGCTTTGCAGTGTGGCCCAAGGATCCAGGGTGCATTTTAATTTCTGCTGGACGCTTTCAAGTCTGGTCTTCAGAACACAGTTTGTGGAGTTCCGTAATAATGAGGACTCTTACCATCTGATTGGATGGACGATAGGTGTAGAGACCCCTTTCACCCGGACTCCAGTCCCCATGGGCTGGGCTGGGCAGACAGCCTGGCGTTCTGCAGAGGGCTGACCGAACCCCCCCACTTGCATCTCTGCTCCCTCAGAATCATCCTGACCACTGAGTAGCGGGTTCCTGCATTCAGAGGTGACGGCCACCGGTGCCTCTGGCTGTCAGAGAGTGCTCTCTGTTCTGTGGCAGGTATCGGACCTGCCAGGCAGTAGATTTATGAGCCATCTTGAAACAGAAGCCAAACCCTTGGTTGGATGCTGTGTCCTCACATCAAAAACATGAAACTTTCCTTCCAGAGAAGTAGCTGCTAACTTTTTCATAGTTAGGTCTTTTCTGTCAAACTCCAAGCTACATGCCTCACTTTTAATGTTTGTCTCCCACTGCAGTGACATATTTATGAGGTCATCTGATGTCCCTGTTGTCATAGCACAAAGGACACATTCCTCTCAGTTATAAGCATCACCAAATGTCACAGCCCAACAGCCTCTCGTTTGTATTAGCAACAGGGTCACCTTTTGGCCTTGGGTCCCACACCCTCACAGTTCCATCTCGGTGCCAGTTACAATTTCATTGCTCCTTGCCCCAATTCCTAGTCTACCTCTAGTACAGCAGACTCTCAGTTAACTGGCACCCAGGCCGGATAAATGCAGTATTCTTTCTTTGATTTTTTTTTTTTTTTTTTTGCCATTTGCCTGAGAGTGTTGATTGCTTGAGTTCCAGTTAACAAAGCGTAGACTGTTTTTACAATTTCTTTATGGCCCTTTACAGAATATACAGGGATCTCAGTAGCTTCCAAATTCCACATAGGAAGGTTTCCAGCAGAATCTCCAGTAACTAACTATCTCTGCTCTGACGATGTTGCACCAAATGTTCCACCTTTAATAGGCTTGGCCATATCCCTTCTGGATTTGGGTGATGATCTGAGGCTTCTCAAAGGCTGACATGGTCCAGCCAGTTTTGCCTCTCTAACTGGCATGCTCAGACCCAGACAAAACACTCCAGATCGTGTCTTGATAAACCTTTAGTTCTACAATAATATAAATTCTTACAGAAAAATGGAAAATAGCACAGCCTCTTTTTTTAAAGCAAGACTAGTAAGTGAAACCATAACTTGACCTATTATCCACACATAATATAGTTTCTGGTGCATGTACCCATCACCACTACTACTTTTCTTTTTATGTTTTGTTTGTTTGTTTGTTTTTTATGTGGGTAGCTCCCTGGCTGGGAATCGAACCCAGGCCGCAGCGTGACAGCGCCAGCGCCAAAGCCTTAAGTCACTACACCACCAGGGAACTCCTCTTTTTGTGTTTTTAAGAAAAGTTAATTTACTCAGTGAGACTCAAAGACATTGGATAGTCAAGACGTTTCACTTGGCCTCTCCACTTAAGGTGGATGAGGTTTGCTGATAGGTTTCCAGTGAGTCAGGTTACAAATGTGAAGAGATGATGTGAGAACGAAGTTAGGAGTTGGAAAGTAGTGCTGGAACCAATCTCTCTGCTAATTAGGGATGTCTGTTTGCAAATGATGCTGCTGATACTGCCCGAAGACACAGACACATGGCCTCTCAAAACCAACGGATCTGTCAGCACATTTTAAAGGAGCTTCTGTGATAAGAGTAAAAACATGGCAGTAAACCCATGAGGAAATGTTCCCAATGCAGAAGTCACAAGTCACACATAACTAAACGTAAATGAATTCAAATGAAATAGAATTTCAAATTCAGTTCCTCAGTTGCTCTATCCACATTTCAAGTGCTTAATGGTTTTATACTGGACAGCAAGAACATTTGTGTGACCACAGAAAGTTCTGTTGGCCTGGGCTGCATTGAAAGCCACTTGGGGGACATTTGGTGCCATTGGAGGTCTACGTTCAAATGATTCTGAAATCAACCTGATCCAATTCCTTGGGTTAAGTTTAAAAGTTGTACTTTAATTGTGCTGAGGTTCCATCAGAGCACGTAGCCCTGATGGACGTGAGCCACTCTAACCGGTATTTTCAAGTTGAATTGTACCAGTTTTTCCATTTGCAAGCCTGCCTGCAAACGGAGAGATTTCCAGTTAGAGATGTTCTGTTGCATAAATCAATCGAGGAGTTGATGTTCTAGACCCGTCGGATACTGTCGCATTCTTTAGGGTTTATTGCAGTTGCACATCATGTGTTAGTGCCACCCAGCCCTCTGCATGGTGGTTCTGTTTCTAGTACACAGAGGTTGTTTTTTGAGCCCAGCTATTTCTCGGGTACTTCACCTTGGCCTATTCTGTCACCGCGAGGTGTTTGGAAGGGTACGGAAAGATACACAAAAGCACTGCTTCGCTACACCACTGGTGCAGGGAAGGGTTGGCATGGCATGCCAGAGACAGCTACCTCCAGAAAGTCCTGCCTGCAGTGTGGCCTTCAGCTGATGGCTGGGAACATGGCTGTCACAGTTGTCACCATTTAATGAGGTCTGCCTGCTTTCAGTAGCACTGTGCTTACAGTGTGCCACTGCGATTTACGAGAAACACTGTGTTGCTTGTGGCAGTCTGGAGTTCTGGTATGTACCAGGTAGAGCGGACCCGCGTGACCAGCCCCCAATAAAAACCTCAGGCCCTGAATCGCTAATGAACTTCTTGGGCGGAAACGCGACACACTCACCGCATTTTTGCTGCTGGGGGAATGGGTGTGCTCGGTACGAGTCCTCACAGGAGGGACACACGTAAGAAAACCTGTGCATGCATCCCTCTAGGCTCTGCCCACACATTTCCCCTTATGATTCAGCAGTTTATTCTTAACTCCTCTGCCATAATAAATCTTAGCTGCGAGGACAACTATATCCGAGTCTAGTGACTCTTTCTAGTGCATCTCCAAACATGGGATAATCTTGGGGACTCCTGACACACTGTCTTTAACAGAATTTCTGTCTCTCAGTGCTTGAAAGGAATGATAAAAAGGCTTTCGTTGTGGGCAGCTGAGAAGTCCCAGTGCTCAAACCGAGAAACTTAAATTCCATCCACACTGCAGATGTTTTCCTGAGGAGAAAATGGAAAAGTATTTAAACTACACATCAAAGTGCCTAGCACTTAGTAGGATTTCAAATAATATTACTTGTGTTCTGTTTCTTCTGTTGTTCCCACCCTCGCCCTGGGAGAAGGCAGTGTTTTTCAGAGGGTGGACGTGATAACACATGTACGTGGCCTGTTTTCCTGCTGCTGTTTTCTTTGCTGGGAAGCACACCGTGTATTTCAAAGTTAGATCGTCAACCGGGTTTGTTCTCTTGGCATCTGTTGAAGGCAGTTTCAGCTTTCACTTGAGTTTGTTTCATCTCATGTGCCTACTAATTGATTCTCCGGTGCTTTTCCTAAAAGGAGAAATATGAACCACAGGGAGAGATCGTTTTATGGTTTCAGAGCCAGCAGGCCAGGCAGGAAAGTTCACAACTGAAATGTGAAATGTGTGCTTTTCCTTTTTTTGTGAGCAGAAGGGGAGAGGCCCTGACCTGGACCACCGCTAACGGGGAATGGGAGACACAGGGGCAGCTGGTAGAGCTTAGATGGCAAGTCTGGGATGTGCAGGCGGGCACACAGGCACTGAGCCGGGGAAGAAGCCATTCAGGAAATTTCCCTTGCCTTTCACTGGGGCCAGCGACTTAAGTTTTTAGCCTCTAATTTTATCATCAAATATATAGAATAAATGTGTTTCCTAAGGTGGGTCACCAGTGAACCTGTGATCAAATGACAAGTGACAAGGTTAAGGACATGCGAGGTGGTTCTCAGCCCTCAGGAAAGGATGTTCTGGCTGTGAAATGCACAGCTACCAGTGGCCTGTTTCCATTTCTCCCACTTCCCACTGTCCCAAATCTGTCTGTCTTCTTGGGACGAGAGCCATATCTTCAGTGTGTTCCAGTGAGAACTGGTATCACCATGTAACAGTCCCTTCGGCATCTCAAATTTACTGTGTCCAAAAATGAACTCGATTCAGAGAAGGTGTCAGCCTTTAGGGAACACCTAGTATGCACCACTTGCTGTGCTGAAGATGTCTATATGCATGAACTAATTTGATCTAGCTCCACATCTGAGATATGGAGACATTGGTCTTGGCAGTAAATATCTTTGGGGTAAGGAAAGCCTCCATTAAGCATCTTGGGATGTCCCTTCAGGAGTCCCCTGCCTTTGCAGAGGTGGAATGCAGAGAAAGGGTGACTATTAGCTCTCTTCCACCTTTGTGAAGCAGTCCCATGCAGAAAACGGGAGGCCTCCCTCCCTGCCCCTCCACCGTCCCTGGACAAACCACAAGCATCTTGCAGTTAGCAGGAAACACTCCCTCTAACGCTCCATTTCCAGGGTGGCTTCTTTGATGAGTGGCGCAATTATAAGAGGGTCAGAAATACTCCACCTCACTGTGGATTCCAAGCCAAGGAAACACCCAAAGGCCATCGCCCAAGTTGGAGGCTGTTTGATGCTCCTTGTCTATAATATCTCTCCTCCTACCATTTCTCCTGGCCTCTCCTGGCTTCACCTGTTGATCACACGTTGACCTTTCTGACTCTAGACACTGCTAAGCCCTGTAGCAAACTTGAGATGTTATTCCCCGTCCTCTGAATGCAAAGTTGTAAAATGTTCCGTTTCAAAACCCTGCGCCTCAGGAGCGCATCTGGTTAGCTGCCATTTGCTGACATGTACAGCATATCCATTCTTTCTCAATGGGGACCTTTATTTTCACACATTATGATGTGTGAGCTTGAAGAGAAGAAGGGGGTAAATGCAGGTGCAGAGAATTTTAAAGAAAGTAGAGAAAAGATGGTTGCACAATTTGATGTAGTCCTGAGCCTATTTACCATGGAGTTTAAATTGTCCGTAGGTAGGAACTGTAGAATTTTTACAAGCTGTTCGTGCCTTAGGATTTCAATACACGACCCTGCAATCACGTTTGACGTAGCCGAAGTTGGACAAAGCTGGAAGGAACGTCACAGGATAATGTTTGTTGAGCATCTACTATGGCTCTGCTATTTCTTAGACTGTATCTGAGGGTGTGTGCTTGGTGAGAGTAGTTAATCAGTCTGAGACTATCCCCTGAAATGTCTGTGAAAATAATTGGCTTGGAGAGTGTACAGTCAACACAACGGAAGTTATTTGGGTAATTTTAATGGCCAGGGTCATCAGCTATGATAATCTGATGACTGTCTTCCTCCTAAAAGAGTGGGCTCCATTATGACCTGGTAGCTGCTTTCACAGCTAATGGACCCTTTTTCCTGGATGGTTGTAGACACTGCTAAGCCCTGTAGCGAACTTCAAACGTTACTATCTGTCAGTAGTATTGCTGTGAACCCTCAGCAAGCAGACCATCACGTAGGTATTTAGTGAATACCTACAACATGTCAGGTGCTGTGCTGATGCTGGGTGGAAAAGGGGGAGCCAGGCAGCCCCTGCCCTATGGAGCTCATGGTCGAGACCTTCACAGAACCTGAAGGTACAAAGCGAGGCTGGGACTGCACAGTGTAAGGTGTGGTCGAGGGAGGACAGGGGCTGTGCAAGCTGAAAGGAGGAGCCTCTAGCACAGACCACAAGGCTGGGGAGTCCGCCTGTTGGTAGCGGCATCTTACCCATGACTGGGAAGCGACCTACCGACACTCCAGTAAAGGGGCAGAATTGATCCCAGAAAGCACCAACGTGAGCCAAGATCGGGACAGGAAGGGAACGCACATTTAAAACAGGAAAGCACAACAAGGTCTTTTCTTGACAAGTTTGCAAAGTTTTTTTTTTTTTTTTTTACAGATAATATACAGTGTTGGTGAGCGTGTGGGTACATACTCTCATACACTGCCAAGAGGAATGTTAACTGGTGATTTTTTAGAGGGTAACCTGGCAACATTATGCGAAAGTTTAAAGATAGGCATACATTTGGCACTGTAATTTTAGGTATTTATGCTAAAGAAGTAATCGTAGATGTGTAGAAAGATAAAATAGCATAGGTCTAAGTTTTATAATAAAAATACTGTTGTCTAAATATGTAATGGTCTGTCTAGGTCAGGGTTTAACAAACTGCAGCCAAACTACGACAATGACCTGGCATCGCTTTGTTTTTTTAATTTGTTATTTTGAAATAACTGTAGTCATAGGAAGTTGCAAAGATAGTGCAGAAAGTTCTCGTGTATCTTCGCCTGCTGTCGTCTTACGTAACTATAGTACAGTAGCAGGCCTGGGAATAGACAGTGCTGTGTGCGTGTGAGCATTAATTTTCATTCCTTTGGGATAAACACCTAGAAATGTGATCACTGGGTCAGATGGTGAGACCATGTTTAGCATTTTAAGTAACCGTTGAGTAGGTGTACCATTTTACACTCCCTCAGACAATGGATGATATAAGTGATCCAGTTTCTCTGCATCCTCACTAATGTTTGGTGGTATTATTATTTTTTATTTGAGCTGTTCTGATAGGTCTGTAGTTATATCCAATCAGGCGAGTCCTTTGTCAGATACATGGTTTGCACTGCCACATACTCTCGATTTCTGTAGCTATAAAATACATGTTCAAATCGGATAGAGTGATTCCTCCCACTTTGATCCTTGGTGAAAGTTGTGTTAGCTCTTTTAGTTCTTTTACCATTTCCTTTTAGAATGATCTTGTCTGTATTTGCAAAAATGATTGTGCTGGGAAGGAATTTGATAGGAGTTATATTATGGACTGATACATCATTACTATGTTGAGCCTTTCAATCCATGAACACAGTATGCCTGCTACGTGTTTTTGTAAATAAAGTTTTATTGGAACACAGACATGCTCATTTATTACATATCATCTGTGGTTGCTTTCTTGTTATAATAGCAGAGTTGAAGAGTTGTGATGAAGACTGCATGGCTCACAAAGCCTAAAATATTTAATATTGGCCTTTTACAGAAAAATCTGCCAGCCTCAGTTTCGGATAAATATTCATGTTATATTGTTTAGTGGAAAAAGTATATCATAAAACAGTATAAGTGGCATCGTGCCGTTTAATTTTAAACACAAATTTTAATCACATTCATGAGTAGAACTCTTAGTAAAATGACTGAGAGAATATAAAGGCAAATGTTGACCTTAGTTCTCTCAGGACACTGTTACTAATGGCGACTTGAAACTTCTTTCTTTGTGGTTTTCACATCTTTCACTTCTGTCTGTGCTAGCTGAGAGTTCGTCAGGTTAAGGAAGGTTTCTTTTTTCAAATCCCTCTCACCCGTCTTATGAGACTTGTTCCTTCCAGGTAAAAAGAGACTTTCAAATCATAAAAGAAATGACAGCCAGTTGTTTGTGTTAGAGGTCGTGAAAAATGCTGTTCCAATGTGCCTTTTCAAAACATAGAAGGATTCTTGCAGGTTCATAACACAGCCTTAGTCGATAAGCACAGGTGAGAAAATTCCATAGATATTAAGGGTCTTAATCCTTGGCTTGTTCTTGATAATAACAATGGACTGATCTACACGTGAGGCTTCTGCAGCAGCAGCTGCATGCAGATACAACATGCTGAAGCCTGAACACCAGGACCAGCAAACTGCTACTGCTGAGTAACCGTTTCAGACTATGGATTTGGCAAAAAGAACGATTGCTTTTTCTTGAACCCTCTGTTAACTCTAACAGAGTGACAGGTGTTTCCCAGCTCTGATGGTGGATCAACATAGATACAGACAGATCAAATAGCAAGTCACACCCTGGGAGTAACCTGCTCTTTGAGAAACTTAAGTGTATGGCATGAAAGAGTGATTATATTAAAAGCAAACAATGATGCTTTTACCTGGAAAGGGCTCCGATAGGGTTATGAAAGACTACAGAGGTGTTTGGAAGGGACATAGGTACTTGACAGATTAATAACCCACTTCACGAAGTCATTGCAGCTCAAATCACTGCGTTCTACTTCCAGAGTGATTATTTCTTAAACCCTAATCCTGATTTTTAACTCTCCTCTAAATTTGCTCTGCAAGTTCTCATTCATATGGTGTGAGTTTAAAGTACATTAACTTCATTTTAATAACTCTGGGAATTAGATATTATTAGTTCCTTCATCATAACCCATGAAGAAACTTTTCTGGGGGAAAGATGTGAAATCCTACAAGGCTCTGATCCTGCTCAGAAGGAGACACAAAATTTCTCAGGTCACGACATGTTTATGATATGCAGGCTGCAGATGCTGGGAGCAGCCTGTCATCCCTTGCTTTTTGGTGAGGTCCACACCGCAGTAAGAACAGCAGAGACCTGGCAATTTTCTAACTAAATGTGATCAGTACGGACAACCAAACAGCAGCAAAAAAACCCCTCGAGTAGGTTTTTGGGGCACAGCTATCCTACTTGTCTGTCTGCATTGCTCACATTGACGGGGTGAATTGGCTAATCACATCTCCACTTCCACATTGCCAGCCTGAAGGAGAGAGGTGTAGGGATTTGCACAGTAGTGGAGAATGAAGACAGGGCGTCCATCTGGTCAACCATTCTTCTAACAGAGGTTGACAGCTGCTGACTTGTGCGGTGCTTGGTGTCTAGAGATTACAATAATGACTAAAGCATGGGTCCTTCTCTACAAGAAGCTTAGAAATTATGATATAAAACCAGAATGTGTGATCATGAAAGTATCATTGAAGGCTGACGTCATAAGAAATATGTAGATGGACTCCTGTAGCAATTCACAGGATGAGGGCATACTTCTACCTGGAGGGCATCAGAGTTTTCTGGAGGAAGTTACCTGGAGCAGGGACTGGGAAGGCCGGACGTAGGATAAGGCAAAGGCACAGATAGGGATGCAGAGTCATAACTAGCGTGCGCTTAGGAGAAGGGGAAAGTATTTTGGGGAACACCCAGGCAGGCGTGCAGCCAGACCTCAGGAGGGCCTGGGAACTGGGGTCGGGGAGGAGCCCAGGGGGTTCTCCCCGTGTCTCTGCTCCAGTCTTTGTACATGCCGCACGATGGCTGCTCCCAGTTCCTTCACTGAAGGGCAGCGAAAAGGGTCTTCCTGCGTTTTAGTAGTTTCATGAACTACGGCCAGAACAGTGATGTCGCAGATGAACACGTCTCTCAGGGGAAGACGGTCTGGAACTTCCCAGCGGGGATTTACTGTTCTGTGTCAGGGGGACTGTGGAACAGTGCAGTCATGGAAGGATCATGAAGGACTTTGGGGAAGTCACTGAGAGGGGTGGTGATGTGAGATGAACTTGACAGCACTGAGTATGGCGAAATGAAGCAATAACAGCTCTCCCTTTGTCTTATTTTTTGTATTTATTGATCTCACCGCATCGTGTGCCCTTTTGTAAGGCACTCTAACTTCTTCTGGAAACAAGATGCAAGAGGGTACAGGAAGAGAGTACAGGCGATAGGTAATACAGCGACTTAGAACTTGTGTTGTCTGTTCACGTCCTCCGTGACCGTCACATGTCACTGAACCACTCTGAGTCCGAATTTCAAAACCGTGAGGATTCTGTTGGAATGCCCTGCATTCTGCCTGCCACCTCCGCACAGTGCTGTGGTTCTTGACTCTCGCCCTGAGCTTTCACCAGCTGCCTCAATCCTCTCCACCCTCCAGGGAGCTCATGAATGCCAGCCCGCTGCAGGTGACAGTGGAGGCCCACATTCTTGCCATCCCTTGACTGCAATTCTAAAGTGTTCATGTTTCGTAGTGTCCCAGGAGGCAGGTGGGACGTTTTGTCCAGCTCTCTGATTTTATGGACGAGAAAGCGGAGGCCCAGAAGGCATAGGGATTGGCCTCACTTTGCACAGATCAGTGAAGCTGTGTCCCGAGGTCCCGTCACTCTTAGTAATTTTAACAGAACTGTTGTCTTGGCTGTTGGAATCCTTCCTCTATGTGGTCATCGAGCTTGGGCTTGGAATTGTCCTTGTAAATCCATGCATTGAATCCCTGAATAGTTTTGAATGTTCTATTTTCTAACAAACTGATGAGACAGACCTACTTGAATTTACGTTTCTGGTTCATGAAATCCGACACTGGATGGACCACCACTGCCATACTGAAATTCAGCAATTAGGCCAAAGGGATTTTCTTAACATTGTGAAATTGGGGCTTTAACCTGCTTATGAATAAATGAATGTTTTCTGTTTTGGTGGTGTGTAATAAAGAAAAAAAGACGTTACCCTTTAGTGAGCATTACCTCATTTGCTTTGCAAATCTGAGTCCTGTGTTTGGTGTTGGTTACTCTCATGTTACTTTCCTCTTCTTGTCTGTGTGCCCTGATTGCTCATTTGCTATGGGAATAGAGAGAATCCTTGCACAGAGAGATTTTGTCATCTATTCTGGTCTTGGAGTTCAGGGAGATGAACTTCTTAGTCAACCAAGACAGGAGCTACTCAGCTGATTCAGAATGAACTCAATGGACACAGACCAGAGCAGGATTCATATCTATCCTCCTTGGGTGTAGGTATTTGTTTTTATCTATAAACCCCCTATAGCTTGCACTCATTGCATGTCTTGCAGTTATTTGCCTGTTTATCTCACCTTGGAGTCCCCTGGCAGTCAGGGATGTACATCTCTCTCTTACAACACCCAACACATAGTAGGGACTTGATAAATGTCCATTTCTCAATGCATGATGCAGATGTTGAATTCTGTTTTGTTATAAAGTGTAGTGGGGCCTGTTTCCTTTTGTTTTGCCCCTTCAGAGGGGCCCCTTGCCCCAGGGCCCCAGCTGATTAGATGAATAAAAGATGACTTCACACCGGTCTTCCACTGACCCATTTATTCTTGCATTATCCCTTATTTTCCCAGCTCGTATGGATGTATTTAAGATATTTTTGTCCATATAAAACTTAAAAATATTAGTCAAACTGGAAAGATATGCTGGGCAAAGAACTGCAGTTACCTCATTGCTTCCCACGCTGGGAACTTCCCTACGTTGCCAATTGACGTTACCAAGCAGGCTCGAGCATCTCTGCGCAAGGCGTGCGGGACGGGGAAATGCCCTGTTTCCAGCCGAGGAGTGCTGTGACCTGGCAGCCACCTGCCCCGGATTCCTCGGCAACCTGCTCCCTCGGTCAGGCGGCGGAGCACCTCACCGGCTACGTGGTCGGACCTTCTGGGTGTGAATCCTGATGGCTACAGTGAGTTGGGTGCACCGAAGTGGTTGCTTCATCTCTCTGAGTCTCACTTGATTGCTGCAGTGGGCTCCATGACAACACTTCCGAGGGTTGTTGGGAGGACTACATGAAGGGACGCGTGGAAATTCCCACCACAGAGCCTGGCGCCCAAGGTGCGCCGGTGGTTCTCGTCACCGGGGTCTGTGTCCTCACCCCCTCCCTGCCCTCGAGGCCCAGCTCAGATGCCGCTGCCTCTGCGAGGGTCTCTCGGACGCCAGCCAAACCAAGCGTTGGCTTTTCCAGTGTGTTCCGGGTCTACTCACTCCGGCTCACAAGTGCTCCCCGCTTACGAGGCGCTGGGCGGTGCTCCAGTGGCCTGTCGTACACAGTTTATCACTTGGGTCTAAGGATGCTCAGTAGCATAATATAATTCTGCCCTGCATCGTCTTTTCCTCAAACGGGGCGTGAGCAACCTACGGACGAGGGCTGTGTAAGGCAAAACACGGCATCTCAAAAATAGACTTTTGGTTCTTGAACAGTGTCTTACACAGAATCTTCACATGTAAGACAGTCAGATGTGCTTGAAAGGGGTGAGGAGCCCAGGCTGCCCCTGCTGACCTCACAGTGTCCTTTCGCGTGGTGCTGGGGTCCCAGGAATTGGGAGTTTGCAAAGTAAGCTGACGAGGTGGTGGTTGCAATGTTAAGTTTTAGAATTCTTGGATGACGCTGCATTTTGGATGTAGAAATAAGATGGCAAGAAGTGAAATAAATGAAGAGGACCAATTAGGGAGCTTTCCTGATCAGTTGGTTTCAAGCCTTTTTTTTTTTTTTTAAACATAAATTTCCCTTGTCCTTTAATCATTTCTCCCAAGGCATAATTTGCAGCTTTCTTGCCCTCTTGGTCACCCTGCTCTTGATAGGTTTCCATTTTTTTTCCCCCTTGGAGTCTCAGGGGAATAAATAAAATAATATTTCAAATTATGGTTTGCTCAGGATGGGTTGAAGAGACTTTCAGAATTAGGGATTATTTGTATCAGAAGAGAAGAAGAACTCATCATGCTCATGCCAATAAGAACAGGAACACGGTGAATGACTTTTGCACACTTACACAAGGATCACCGGGAAAGTAGGCTCTGCATCTAAACTTCTGGCATGTTCTCAGAGTGAACATGCTTGGGGAGAAAGCCAGGGAAGCTGAACTTTGACACCATTTCTGGTGAGCCTGTGGCTTGGCCATCTTTGGAAATCCCCAGGGAGCCCTGGTCCCCAAATTGTAGGCCATGGCTCCTACATGTAGGGGGGATGTGTAACTTATATCAGTTATTCTAAATGCTGCCCTTTTTTTTAGTTGTATGTATTTAATAGGATTCTATGTCTCTTATTTTCATTAAAAATACTTATTAGGGAAATGTGTCTACATCTTTATTTTTTTATTTATAAATTTATTGGGGTGACATTCGTCAGTAAAAATCACATAGGTTCCAGGTGCACAGTTGTACAGTGCATCGTCTATGTGTTGTGTTCATCACCCAGAGTCAGTGCTCCTTTTATCTCCATATATTTGTGCCACTTTATCATCAAATAACTATCACTTGTCTTCCTCATATTTAATGTTTATCAAATCTGTAGAACCATTGTAACTAATAACATATGTCTTTAAAACTTATCCAATTCATGATTGCTATTTGTCCATTTTTTTCCCCAACAAACAAGTCCCACTGAGAATACACATTTATCATGGATGTGTCTGATACCTCGCCTTAATTTATAATTGGACCCTTCTTCTCTAAAAGGGTGAAAACATAAGTATAATTTACTTAACTTTACGGATGAGGCTAGGTAAACCAAATGTCACAAGCCTTGTTCAAGGCCAGCAGTGTGCTGGTGAGTATTTAACGAGCATCTTTCTCTTTGCAGTGGAACGAGACAGTAACGAAAGCCCGGTTTGTAAGGTGTATTAATTTCTGCAGTGTAACACGTTACCATGCCCACCAACCTGACGTCATTCTGTGTGGGACGGGGACAGGGTACACGTGGTGGTCTGTCGTCGAGCTGGTGCGAGCTGACTTCCGCTGACCACTAGGCTACCCTACAGTCTAGTTCCCATGACTCCTAAAAACTTAGTGCTCTTTTCGTCACTCGGCACATACAGCTGCATGTTAAGGAGCCCCGGCAGCACATGCTGATGGACTCAGGAGCTGTCACGTTGCATGTGAACCCCAGGGCCACGAAGGGAAACCATCCACATGTGAGTTCCCGAGGGTTTTTCTCTTGCCTCCACCCCACCTCATTCTGACCTCACAGCTGCCGTGTTTGGCTCTCCAGAAAGTTCCCACGGGCTTCGCTTTCCTCCTTAGCCTGGTTCTTTCCTCGCAGTCTGGTTTGTCTTCAGGGCAGTCCCTCACCAGGTCTTCACGTCGTCAATTTAAGGTTCTCTGGGATCTGGTTTCTCAGCGATTGTGTGGGGTCTTTGACGAGCGTCGTTAGAATAGATTCTGTGCATTTTCATCAGCTCTCCCTAATGTAGTGCTTCTCCAAGTGGATTCCTAAAAAACGGTGGTCCTTAAAGATGTTCCGTAAAGACAGAGGATTTCACGGGGGACCGTGAATGGGAACTGTGGCGTGGTACTATGTACCACAGCGGCCCCCGGCCTTGGAGGACCCGTCCACGTTCATGAATTCACGACTCTGACTGGGCTTGCCCCGAGAAACATACCGACTTGGGTCTGATCCAGCTTCCCCGAACTTTATTCTGGCACAGGCCCTGTCATCTCCGATCCTTGCTGAAATGCCATGGGGGATGCTTTGGGCACCACTGAATGACCAGCTGACAGCAGCATCTACCTCACGCCATTTGGAAATCCACATCCCGTGTGGGGTCACCCTTCGGTCCCCCATGTCTGAGCGATGACCCACCTTGCAGACTTGAACTGTGGGTGGAGGAGGAGCGCTGGGTCCTGAGACCTGGACTCAGCAGGCATGGCAGACTTCCGGCATGGCTCTGTCCCCGATGCCCTCTCTATGTCCCTGGCACCTCTGTCTGTCCCTGGCGCGCTCTCTCTGTCCCTGGTGCCTCTGTCTGTCCCTGGTTCCTGTCTGTCCCTGGCGCCCTCTGTCTGTCCCCGACGCCCTTTCTCTCTGTCTCCAGTGCTCTCTCTCTGTCTGTCCCCGACGCCCTTTCTCTCTGTCTCCAGTGCTCTCTCTCTGTCTGTCCCCGGCACCCTCTCTCTGTCCCTGGCGCCTCTGTCTGTCCCTGGTGCCCTCTGTCTGATCCTGGCACCCTTTCTCTCTGTCCCCGGTACCCTCTCTCTGTTCCTGGCACCCTGTCTGTCCCTGGCACCCCCTCTCTGTCCCCGGCACCCTCTCTCTGTCCCCAGCAGCCTCTCTCTCTGTCCCCAGCAGCCTCTCTCTCTGTCTCCAGTGCCCTCTCTCTGTCCCTGGATGCCTCACCTGCATGAGAGAGTGGACTTTGTAACATGGGAAGCCGTAGTACCTGGAGGAACTGCAGACAGCCTTTCTGTCTGTCCTCGGCCCTCCGTGCAGGTGACAGGAGCGGTGGCGGTGGTGAGTAGGGGTCAGGGCGCAGGGGAGGGAGGCAAACAGAGGCCCCGGGTGGGCAGCAGCGCTTACGCGGAAGGTGCTGAGAAACGGGAGGTGGGGCCACAGCCCTCTGGCCCTGTTCTCGGGCACCTCATCTCCTGTAAGGGAAGGAGGCAGCGCCTCCGTAGGGACACCTCACTTACAATGCGTTTGCTTCCTCTTCTTAGATAACGACAGGGCTTCGCATCTGGGCCGCGACGCTGAGTGTGGCCCAGGTGGGGTCTGTGACCCTCTCCCTGCTGTCCTGTGCTTGCGTTGGTGACCCCTGACTGCGCCGCCGCGCCTGGTCACCGCAGCTGTGCTAGCCGGTGCTGGCCTTGGCTCCCATGGCGACGGATACGGATTTCCTCACTCAACAGGATGGTATCCTTGGAGAATCAAGCCTGCCCGATAGGAGCCACAAGGTTCCTAGTGTTTCTTTTCGTGAGCGCCCAGTAGAATCAGATCGTGGCTAAGACTTTTTCTCTGATGAGACTTCTTTTGTGTCTGGGGACGCTCTGTCCTGCAATTGATTAAACCTGCCTCCGCAGGGAATAGAAATACTTTACACCCGTCACTGCTCTGAAGCTAGCCACCTGTTCCAAGCACCAGTGAGAGAAACCTGGGAGCCTTTTAATGCTGCTTTCACTCCCTCAGTTTCCCATACCTGCCTTAAGAAATGTGTCCGGACTTGGACCCCCCACCCCCGCCCCCCAACAGCCTGCCTCCTGGCTGTTTCCATGCTTGCCAAACATTTCACCTACTGGCCGCTCACCGCAAGCCTCCTGATTCGAATTCCTGAAGCTTCTCCATCTAAACCTCGTTCCTCTCTGTTTGGGGGCTCTTGCAATGGAGTAGGGTCACAGTGCACACACCTTCAGTGGGACTTCCTTGGAATTTGCTGTCCCCTTCAAACCTGGTGGCAGGTGACAAGGTAACTCATTCTTTACAGGAGGTTACGTAATTCGGAGTGTAAATATTGGAACCTTAATCTTGTCCCCTTGTGACCTCATGGTGTCTAGGAACTCCCAGTGAACTGTACAGGGAGATTTTAAGTCAGTGGTTCTCAACCTATGGGTCGTGACCCCTTTGGGGGTTGACGACCCTTTCCCAGGGGTCGCCTAAGACCATCGGAAAACACATATCAGATATTTACATGATGATTCATGACAGTAGCAACGTTACAGTTATGAAGTAGCAACGACAATAATTGTCTGGAATTACATACAATTGCACACACCGTGAGGAGCTGTATTAAAGGCTCGCGGCCTTAGGAAGGTTGAGAACCACTGGTTTAAGTGATTGTATTACGAACACTTGCCTTCTGGAACTCCCTGGAGACGAGCCGCACAGCGTCCACAGGTGTACTCAGCGTACTGGGCACACAGGTGTTTGGCGTAGGTGCTCGCCATGCCCGTGCGTTCTCTGTCCACCTTCTTAGCCCGGGTCTGTCTTCCCACAATGCCTCTGCCAGCACGGAGGTGGCTCTGGGGAGCAGGCGTCCCCCGGTAAGCGCTCCCGGCCCCTTGCAGTTTGTACGGTATCTGCTGCCTCTTGCTTACCTCCCTGGTGCTTTGGTCTCTGACCTTGTCACTTGGTGTTCCTTATTTCTTTTGGTATTCTTGGTTTTTGACCTTTTGACCTCTTCTCTGGCTTATGAGCTATTTTTCTCTTTAAGCTCTTTGTTGGGCATGCTCCCTGACTTCCACACTTCCTATGCTTTCAGATGAATGATGCTCAGATGAGTCCTGACCCATGTGAAACCCCACCAGCTGGGCTGGGCCCCTTAACCTAGGGAGGAGGGAGTCCTGCCATTTTCGTTAGAATGCCAGGGCCTTAGTTCTTTTATAGTCAGCCCAGAGATAGTACATGGGGCTATCGGGATACGATGATGCAGGTCACTCTGCAGCTGGTGACAGTCACGGCTGAGCTAGTGAAGAGAGGCCTCATTTGCAAATACGCTGAGATAAAACGTCCATTCTCCCCAGCCCTTACCGCTATTGATCTTCTACCAAGAAAGTTCAAGTAGCATTCTAATAAACTACCAGGCATCCACCTACAAATTTAGTTCTACGTACAGACTCAAGGTCTGGCATCCTGTGAGCACTGCAAGTAGTCATTGTCTTCTGTTTGTTGGGGGTGGGGAGTTGAGCAGTACAGACATCCCTCGTTTTACTGTGCTTCATAAATGTTGCATGTTTTACAAATTGAAGGCGAGACCCTCCACCAGCAAAAATATTACGGTTTACTCTAGTGCGGTGGTTTGGACGGCACCCACAAGATCTCCAGGGCGTGCCTGTACCTGACCCCCTCCAACAGCCTGGGCTGTGCCTTGGTGGTTGTACAAGGTTCTAGCCTGTCTGACGATCGGTGTGGTTGGCATGCTCAGAGGCAACTGAGGGGAGCAGTGGTCTCGCTTAGCTGAAGGGGGAGAGGATTTGCTTTCCTTGTGTGAGCCTTTGTGTTCTCTTGTTTAACTGTTGTTTCTGTGAAACATCTTGAATTCTTCATTTTAGGCTAGGGCCATCTGCTGTCACTTTGTAATATTTTTTAACCAGAATGGTTTTTATAGGGTCCTTTGTGACTGGATCAAAAATAATCACCTGTTTGGCACAGGGTGGGGGGTGGGAGTTCATCTGTTGATGTGTGGATGCCAGGCCAGGAGGAGGACACCTTTGACTTTCAGTGGTAGCCTTAGATAGTGGATGGGCTGGGGTCCATCTGGAAGCAATTAGATGGCTAATTGGCAGATGCTGCATGTCACACGATAAAGAACCCGAGAGAAGATGGGAAAACATGCAAGGACTCATTAGAAATATCGGCTCTTCCTGCCCTGGCTTCCTCAATAGGTTCTTTAAATTACAGGCTAATGAGGGAAGGGAGCAGAGCTGCCTTGGGAGTGGATTACAAAGGACATTCCCCTCCATCAAAGCTTTTGTTTATTGAGATCACTGTAGATTTACATGCAACTGTGAAAAATAATGCAGAGATCCCTCCTGCACTTTTCTCAGTATCCGCCAACAGTAACGTTTTCCAAAGTGCAATGCGTTATCACAAGAGCTGGACACTGGTACAGTTCACCAGTCTTTGGAAATCCCCTATAGTCATTTGTCTGTGTGTGACATTCTGTACAGTTTTATCGCCTGGGCAGGTTTGTGTGCCGACTGCTGCGGTGGAGACATGCGTCCTGAGCAAGTCCAGCACTGTAGCGCTCGCTCACGGTGTCCCTTTTACAGCCTCAGTGACTTCCTCCTGTCCTAACTCCTCCCTCCCCGCACCCCAAGCCCTTGGGCAGCTACTCATCTGTCTTCCTTTTCCGAAATTGTCACTGCAGAAACATCATGCAAGCGGAATCACACGGCAGGGAGCCCTTTGAATGGGCTTTCTTTGCGGTCTCCTTCCCTGGAGGTTCGTCCACGTATGTGTGTGTGTGTGTGTGTGTGTGTGTGTGTGTGCACGCGCGTGTGTGTGCACTTTGGTTGCCGAGTTGTGTCCCGTGGTGTGCGTGCTCTGCAGTTTATATGGCCGTCCTTGCCCTGAACGGCCTCTGGGCTGATTTCCGGGCTGGCTATCACAAGTAAAGCTGCTAGGAACGTTCATGTGCAGGTTTTCTTGTTTTTTGGTATAAGTTTTCATTTCTCTGCGCAAACTCCCAGGAGTGTCTTTGTTGGGCCCTATAGTAGTTTTACATTTAGTTTTTAAGAAACTGCCCAACATTGTCCCAGGACAGCTGGAGTGTGTTACGTTCCTAGAGCATCCTTGCTGGCACGTACGTGGTGACATTGCTGTTTTGCATTGTGGCCATTCTGAGAGCTGGGCAATGCTCCATCATTGCGATTTTAGTTTGCGTTTAAATAATGACTAATAGTGTTGAGTAGCTTTTCATCTGCGTGTCTGCTTCAGTGAGTTAGGTCTTCATGTATTCTGCACACTTTCTGATTGGGTCGGTTTTTTACTGTCGAGTTTTGAGAATTCTTCATATATTTTAGGTGTAAGTCCTTTGTTATGTAAGTCATTTGCACCTATGTTCTTCCAGTCTATAACTTGTCATTTTATGCTCTTCGTATGGGCTTTCAGAGAACCAAAAAAAAAAATTTTTTTTTAAATTTTGATGTGGTTCAGTTGACCAGTTTCTCCTTTTATAGACCATAATTTTCATATCAAGTCTAGGAATCCTTTGCACAGTCTTAGATCCCTGCTTTTTAAGTTGCATAGTTTTTTATTGTATAGTTAAGTCTGATTCATTTTGAGTTAATTTTTGTTCTAAGGTTTAGATTGAGACTGTGGGTGTGTGTGTGCATGTACACATCCCTATGAATATCCAGTTCCACTATTTGCTGGAAAAGATGACATATTGTAAAAAAGCCTTAGTTGTATTGGCATCACGAAAATGTTATCCTTCAACCTGGGCTTGATGCTGCCATGTTGCTCCTTCGTGTCCGTGTTTCGAGGTTTTGAAAGATTGTCAGATCCCGTATAGGAAGGGTGTGACTTCCTCTTTTCTTTATGAAGGACATTGCTCATAAGGGTTCCCAGGTGACGTGACACTCAGGCTGTGGGTGGGACATTACCCTTTCGTCTGGAACAGTCAGAGAATGAGATGAGGAAGGACAGACTTTCAGATCTATGAACAACAGCACAGACGTCCAGCATCAGGCCCTGTGGGAGCTGGGCCACCCTCTCAGTGG
The DNA here is from genome assembly GCA_004026885.1 of Lyroderma lyra. Lineage (NCBI taxonomy): Eukaryota > Metazoa > Chordata > Mammalia > Chiroptera > Megadermatidae > Lyroderma > Lyroderma lyra. The sequence continues at coordinate 51,380 of PVJL010006581.1, read as the reverse complement.
TCACTGTGCAGTCTCTGTGTCCCAGAGTGGGCTGGACCCTGACCAGCTAACGGGATGCATTATCTCTGGGACTCGTGTCAGGCTCTAGGTTTTCTAGGCTGTTGGCAAACTAACGTTGACGTCTGGCTCCTTTGTTACTTCCAACTCAGAGGTTTTTCTTCTCTCTTATCTGTCATGATACAGGGTGGCAGGAATGTATTAACAGGTTTTCAACTCTAATGGTACCAAACTTCAGGAGCAGTCAAACAAAACGCACAGCATTCCTGACCCAGTGTCAGGTGCCTTTTCTGGGACAGGCCTCTGTTTCATTGCCCGATGGGCAAATGCAGTCCAGCTGCAGGGCTGGGCCCGGGCGGGGGGTGGGCCGTGGGCTGACTTGGGGCAGAAATCTAGTCTAGTCCTCACTGGCCGGGCGACCCCAATTACAGCCCCTGCCCTCCTCATACTGCAGTGTCCCTTTCCTCAAAATGGCAATTAGACTTGTCTCCCCGACGTCCCTGTGCCACTGGGAGGCTCGGATCAAAGACTAAATGTGTCAGGTCTGTCAAAACCTCTCCGTTTTCCGGGTTGAGAACAGCCCGGAGGCGCTCCCACCAGTGGGCTTCCCCAGCTCCCCGAGAACTCTGAGCACTGCCTACCCTCCCCCACCAGCACTGCCTCATCAAAACAAACCAGCACTGAGTGTGAGGGAGCACGGGGCCACCCGGAAAACATCCAGCCACAAACGCCTGTGTTCTTCCTGTTCCGTGGCTGGAGACTTTCCGGACAACGCTCATAAAGAGCCAGACATAGCACCTCTGCGGTCCGTCGGTCACAGCTGTCGTGACTGTGCCGTCACCTCACTTTACACCCTGCTACCCTCCAGGTGACGAAGTGTGGCTGTGGGCCGTGGCGGCAATGGCTGACTGCGGGGTGGCACCCAGCTGTCCTTGGGGACGGCTGCCCATCACTGATGAGTTAGGTGAGGCCATGTGACCCAGTTTTCACCAGGGACACGTGAGTGAGAGTGAGTGTGCTCCTCTGGGGACTGGTGGGGAGGACCCTGCGATGCCCTGCACTCCGGGCTGTGGGAAGTGCTGGTGACCCCGAAGGAGGCTCTGGAAGGAATGTACAGAACGCAGCAGAGCCTCTGGCAGCGTCGCTGATGCCCCTACGTGCCTCACACAGTAGGACTGCTCTGCCAACCTGTTTAACTGCCCAGGAAAACTGACTTGCTGCTTTGTATCTGCTTACCTTTTTGTTTTTATTCATTTTTTTGTTTTACAGAAGTTGGCCTTTCCTAAGTTCGGATTTCCCATGCAGACATGGGAACATGTTGGGGGACTGTAGACACGTGACCTTGTATTTTTTCTTACTTTCCCCTTATAACACATAAAAATCAAATTACGCAGTGTAATGGTGTCTGAATGTCTCTGGTTCAAATAAATTGGTCAGAAGTAACTTTCAGGTTACACTGAAATCTTTTAAAGATACATTTTCAAGCGTTGACTTTGTGAAGTAAAAGGAGCATGACCTGCAGGTGTTAGCCACACCCGCTGCTGAGACCTGCTTGGTAGCAGTCATTTTCTGTCCCTGAGGAGTTTAATCACGTTTCTTTAACATGGTCCACATGCTGTATAGTCACAGAACCCCCCAGCTCCTCCGTCTTCCTTTTCATTCACCACCGGGCTTGTGCAGCACAGTGCAGCCGCTGGCCCTTCAGGTACCTTAGAAATTTTTATTTGCACAGACCAGACCCTGGGACTGGGAAATGCTTGACATTACATGGGCATTTGAGTGATGACCACCTCAAGCCCACGCAGCCTAAGTCATCGAGGCCGTAGCTCCGGCTTGACCCTCATCAGAGCAGTTGTGGAACCCGGGGTGCTAATCCAAGACTTGGTTTCATCCCCTGACAGCAGCACTAGTAATAGTGCTGGGAGTTTGGAATCCATGGAGTACTGCGTGAGGTTGCAGGTACTTAAAATACACCCAATAGAAGTCAGCTGTGCTGTTTAGTCATAACAACACCTGAAGCAAAGGAAAACGTTTTGCCTCTGTTAAAAAGAAACTATTCTGATGTGAGGACAGTTATACCACCAGCCATGAAACAGAATTCTGGAGAGAGGCTCCTACCTGGTGGTGACCGGTGAGATATCTATCTATCTATCTATCTACACACACACACACCATTTTATATGTGTGTATATCATTACATAAATAAAATGGTGTGTGTGCATGTATTTGTGTGAGAGAAACAAAACACAAATAAAAGGCAATGTAACAACATCTTTGAAGCATTAACAGAAGAAAAGAAAACCATTTTCAACCCAGAATTCTATACCCAAATGAGTTTGTACCCTGACATAAAATCTACTTAGACTTTTGCTAACTAACGTCTGTGTACATACCCCGTTTGTAGTCTGGCATCTGTCACACTCCTGCTGCCTGAAGGACGGAGCACATCCTGTAGGGCAGGTCTTCCGGCAGGTCTCTGGCCGCAGGTTTTCTGGGCGTGTGTGTGCTCAGAGTTTGCCCTGTGGCTCAGCTATTGCCCACGGTCGTTGGCGAACACAATTCCTGTTGCAGGAGGCGGTCCCATCACTGCAGCGGGTGACACTGCCCGAGGGCATGCTGCCACGTGTTTGCTCATCTCTCTGGTCCCCTGGAATGCCAGTCTCGTGTAGGCAGCAGCCTCCTCAGCCTGGGGTCCACCTCGCCACCCTCTCCTTCTTTCTATTTGGGGGCAGTGATGTCCTGGCCCTCTCCGGGTGGCTCAGCTGCCCCCACCATTACCTCCGGGGCCGTCACCATGCCTTACTGCCTGCTCCCCTGACGCCTTATTGGTGGGAGTGGACGTGACAAAGGCTCTCCTATCACATCTGCCCTGGTGACAGCAGAGTGGTCGGAGGTGAGAAAGGAATCCAGCTCCGGTGGGGGTGACCCAGGGCAGGACCCCCCGGGGAGGGGCAAGCTCGGGGAGCTGCCTGTGACAGGTGTAGTTAGTTGTATGGGGGAGCATCTAATGGCCAGTTAGTAAAAGTGTTCTGTCTTTACATTCAGAATAAGGAGCATATACACGAGACAAAGTAGTAATTGTGAAGCTTTTGGAACTGATTTTCACCTGTTCATAATTTATGTTTCTTAGTCGCATTCACTAAGGACAGAAGTAACTTACACGAGTATGGTTACAGATTTGTTCAAAATACTGAGTTTAAAAGCATTTTTATTCTTTCTGGTTTCATGTTGGCTCAACAGTTCCAATTTTCCTGTGATTCTACTTCTCTCTAGTTTTCCGTTGTTTGTTAAACTGGAAAATGTCTTGGAATGGAATTGAAAAAGTTTGAACTTTGATAAAGAGAGGACATTTCACTACAGCGTGAACTCCATCACACTTTTTTGTTCCAGGTTTTTCTTTAATTCTGACCTGCCACTGACGGCCCTCAATGTTGGTGGCCTGACTTTGCGGACGCGGACGAGAAGATTTTCAGCACACAGTGAACCTCTTTACCCGATCGGTGAGTTTCCCACTTGTTTTAATTCATTTGAGATGGTTTTGCCAGAGCCGAGAGAAGTTTTCATGTGTATTTTCTCTCACGTGGTAAAGAGGTTCTCAGGCATCTGGGTTTACCTGGCCCATTAATTCTGGAGAGTGTGTGAGCAGGTTCTTCGGTGATTCAGGTAGCAGAAGCAGGGCTTCCTGGCTCTGTCTACAGGAGGGCAGGGCTGGTGGCATGGGCCTCCCAGCTCTTCTAGTTTCCACATGTCCATGTGACGCGTGAGTCTTTAGGGCATGAGGAGCCTTCAGGATGTCTCTGTTCTTTGTCTTAATCCTGGTGGAACACCCACCCGGCCGCCTGGGGGTGAGATGTGGGAGAAGCAGGAATCAAGCCGAGTTCCCCGTAGAGTTGTGGCCGCTCCGATGGAGGAGGACAGAGTCCGATGAGTGTGTAAAGGAACAGGAGGGACCTGAGCTCATCGGGCGGGCAGGGGGAGGCCTGGGGGAGGGCAACAGTACCAGTACTGTGAAGGGTGTCCCCTTGTGCTTGGGACATCACGCTTGAGACCCTGGGCCAAGACGGAAGACCCCGAGGTGGATTCGGTCCTTTAATCACCAGCTGTGTTTCTGTGGACCAGACACTGAGGCTCTCTGTTCCTCACCAGTCTTGTCTGTACAGCTGGTTTAATAACCCCATCGTGGTAGCACACTGTTACCAGGCTGTCGTGCTGATTTCACATGAGGCCTGGATGCAGGGGTGCATGTAACGCACGTGGACACGGCGCCAGCACGTGGCGGCGGCTGCTAGCTGTCCCTTCCATTGCTCTGCCCATTACACATCACTTGTGCCGTACCTCACAGGGTGCCCAGTGCTTCCTGCAGTGCTCTGTCCTCGGGGCTCAGTACTTCTGCTGATGGTGCTATGATTGTGTTTACAGAAATTGAGCAGATGCTGTGCACCCCAGTTCTGCTCTGTTAGGGGATGGGAGTATCCCAGAGAACACACAGACGTCCTGGGCCTCAGGGTCCCAGAGAATACTCCGGAAGGAGTCTTCCTATTTAGACTGGAAGTGGGTCAGTGCCTCCAATGCTAGTAGTGTTTCAGAAGGACTAGGTTACATTAAGGCAGTTGACAACATGGCAGTTACGGTTTAGGAGACGCTCTGGAATTAAAGTCCTCCAGCTGTTTCAATAATGACGCAAGATGTGTGAGTAAACAATGTGAGCGTTCCTGTAACACAGCCTGCAGCCCAGGACGGCTCTGAGTGCGGCCCCGTGCAAATTCGTAAGCTTTCGTAAAATGTGACGGAAGTTATGCATGGACCTTTTTTTTGGGGGGGGGGGTGCTCATCAGCTGTCCTCAGTGTGAGTGTGTCATATGTGTGGCCCTAGATGATTCTTCTTGCAGTGTGGCCCAGAGACACCGGAAGCTTGGACACCCCTGCTCTGACATAATGTCAGCAGGAGCACGACACAGCAAACAGTCACCAACACATCTCCATTCTGTGAAGCAGCTTTTCACTTGTGTCTGGTTATTCCTTTAATGCTGTGAGTCTTTGACCGCAGCACTTAGCATCTTCAAACCAGTCTCCAAAGCTCTCCTAAGGAAGTCCCGTGTACGATTGTGTGCGCTGTTATCCTAACTGTAAAATAAAGGACCTCGTTTCTGTGTAAGCGTTCTCTCTACTTTGTACCTCGTACTGTGGCTCATCCAAAGGTGGGGGTATTGGCATTGAGTGTCACAGTTCTGCGGCATTTAACACTGGTAGATTACTTCACAGGTTGCAGACTGTTTTACCCATTTCTACTATAGTTGATTCTCATAACACGTCTTTTCCAGTTTTTAGTGAAACTGAGACCCAGAGATTTTAAATGTATTGTCAAGTTCAGATAGATGGTTTGTGACAGAACTTGACCAAAAGTTTGGTCTCCAAATACAGTGCTCCTGTCACTAAACTTTGGTTTTTAAGGCCTATATGTGAAGACAAGAACAAACAGTATAGCATTGTAAGATTACTAGGACACTGAAACCCATCTGTCACTGGGTATCCCTGAGGACCCCACTCAATGTGGAGTCAATTTCAAGGACATACAAAGAGCACCCAGGCCAGAGGTTCTCACTGGTGGGCAGGAGCGACAGGGCTGCTGCAGCCAGTGCGTGAGAATGCTGTTGGGACTTCAGGGTGAGATGTGGCCACTCCGGCCAGGTCCCAGCTCCGACAAGTCCCCAGAGGCTGTGAGGAGCCCGTCCCCCTAAGGCAGTGGTTCTCAACCTTCCTAATGCCGTGACCCTGTAATACAGTTCCTCGTGTTGTGGTGATCCCCATAAAACTATTGTCATTGCTACTTCCTAACTGTAATGTTGCTACTGTTATGAATCGTCATGTAAATATCTGATATGTTTTCCGATGGTCATAGGTGACCCCTGTGAAAGGGTCGTTCAACCCCCAAAAGGGGCACAACCCACAGGTTGAGAACCTCTGCCCTAAGGCCTTCGGGCATTCCCAGCCCCGTGTGAAAAACGCAGCCTTCAACCCTTTCCCATGGGAGACAGCCACTGACAAGTCGCTAATGATTCCCCTGGGATCCCAGGCTTCAGGCTCTTTAAGGAGTGTTTCACTTGAACTTGAATCAGGGCATTCTTAAAAGAAAAATCCAGCTTGCTTTATACCATCCTCTTTTGGGATTAAATTAAAAAAAAAAAAAAACAACCACAAAAAAACTGAAGCCATCAGCTGCTTGTGGCTTTGCTGAATCAGTGACTTTTACTCACTGGGAACGCACATGGAGTGGACTTCATAGGCGATTCTGAGCCTGGCGCTTCGACAGATGCACAGAAGGTTCTCTCACAGTGGTCACTAGAGGTGGCCTCCGGCCGTGTCCACGGGCAGTGGTGGGCTGCTCCGTGTCTGACGCGTTGAGAGACCGAGGTACAGATTCTGTTTAAAGTGAAATACTGGAAAGAACTAGGTTGAGACGGGATTAATAGCATCGGGGAATCACAGAAGTGGCTTGCTTGCTTGCTTGTTTTCCGACGGTGGCTCTCAGCTGTACCCTCTCTCACTTGCTTGAGACATCTATTGTTCAGAGTGTGCAGACGCCGACATCCTGCTTGGGGTTGGGGCCAAACGTAATGAACTGCATTTGGCGAAGATTAAATCTAGGATCCCCCCCGACTCTGCGATGTGCCATTTTATGTGTCACTAAGAAAAGAGGAAACGCTGGCAGCGGGTCACATCCGCCCCTTGTGGTTTCAGCACGTGTCTTGTTCTTGCTGGTGGTCCTGGTAACTTCTCCTGCCTTTATCGCTTGGCCCTTGACAGCATGTGACTTTTGCACATGTACCAGTAACAGAAACAGCACAGTGTCACCTGCATCTTGGCTGTCGCTTTCAGAACTCTCTTGCTCTCTTCTAAGAAGATACGGAGTTTCAGTCATTACTTTGACATGAAGTAGTTACCACACCAATGATACCCAGCTTACACGCGGTGACCTGTTCCAGCAGAATGGCTCTGTTCTGGCAGTGAATGTGTGTAGTCTTTTTGAAGATGGACACATGGCACCCTTTGATAGGTTACTGCTGCCCCTGGGCACTAGTCTTCGCAAAACACCACTGATGGTAAAACACACCCCAAACTTGGAAAGGTTAAAATGTGGGGGCAACAAACGTGCGATTGAGTATGGATGGAAGTCTATGGCAGTTCAGCAGCCTACGCGTGCAGGAGGTGAGAAAACCTCCCAGCTGCAGGAGCTTCAGGTCCAGGGTGTGCTAGCGAGTGAGCAGGCCATAAGGCTCCTCTCCACGTGACCGAACTTCAGTGGCTCTCCGTTTTCTTTGGGCCTGGGCTTCAGAAATCGTGCAGGTGCACGTTCTTTCCCTGCTCTTTGAGGTATAAATCTGACACAGCCCGGAAGCGTCTTCTCTTTGCAATGTAGCTGGGGAAGGAGCCAGCACCCCGGTCTCTGGGGGAAGGTGGGGGCCTAACTCCGCAAACACAAAAGGCCTAACCCAAGGGTGTCCGGCCTGTGGCTTCCCTGTGCCCACTGGAGGAAGAATTGTCTTGGGCCACACGTAAAATACATTCACACTAATGACAGCTGATGAACTTAAAAAAAAAAAAGTTGCAAAATAATCTCATAATGTTTTAGGAAAGTTTAGAATTTGTGTTGGGCCTCCTGCGGCCCGTGGGTTGGACAAGCTTGACCTAGTGACACTGACCAATCTCCCTGCCCACACACTTCAGTACCTTCCCACTAGTTCCCCCCAGTTGCCCCAAGTCCCCTAACTTTGGTTTTCAGTGGAGATGAGTTCGTGACATCTCTCCAATTGCAGTCCTGTGTAAAGTCTTCCTTGCCTTGCTACGTGGTCAGGGCAGTTTTGCTTTCTCACTAGTAGCCCAGTTCTAAAGAAATGGTCAGCATGGAAATGATACTTTCTGCCCATTTAGTGGCTCCGACTTTGAACTGGGACTTTGTGTGATGCATGCTCTTCAGTCTCCCCATCGCTCACATAGTTAATGTGGTTTCTGAGCATAAAACCCAACAATGTGTTTCCTCCTGTGATATTCCCATTAACGAATGCTGTGTGTGTGTGTGTGTGTGTGTGTGTGTGTGTGTGTGGAGAATTACAGTTAATGGTTAGAACTGTTCATTTTTATTGCTTTGAACCACAAGCACTTAGAGACGAAAGGAAATTCTTTGTAATCCAAATATCTGATTTTTCAGGCTAATACTGTGTGGCCTTCTCACCATCACATAGCTCGTTAATGGCTGACCAAACACAAGCCCGTATGGTTCTCACTGGGCACGTGACACCCAGCACTGAGCGGCTGTGCATTCGACAGCTGGGGGCTTGCGGTAGTGCGGATACACTTCACAAAGTCAGGGTCGATCGATTCAGAAGTGCAGGTTGTGGACCTAGGCGTCTGTGGTTTGTGAAAAGCTCACCAGGTTTTTTTCCTAGGCTCATCTGAAGTGCAGCCAGGTCTGAGGACCACCAGAATACACTCTCCATTTCTGTAACATACTAACAACTAGCACGAGATGAATTGTTAGGTTATGTCCTGCCCGGAGGAAGTGAGGACTAGACTTTGCACGCTTTGCAGCATTCGTGCACTCACAGATTCTCACCGTTAAAGCATCTGGCCCTTCTTCGCCATTCCTGCCATTGCTTTCTTGCCCCATCATTGTACCAAGTCGCATGTGCTAAACTACATGACTGCTTATCGTAGCTCCCGGAACCTGGAGCTACGTGTACCACCTGGGTGGCCTGTGTACCAAAGCAAATAGCAACTTGGGCTGCTGGGAACAGAGGGAAGAGTTTTCAAAGCACATCTGAAGTGCTACAATGTCACAAATCTGTAAGGTTACAAACATACTAGCCTCCTGGTGCTCAGCTCTATACAGGTGGTAGATCATTTAGGTGAGATATTATACTTCATGAGAAGGTGAGCTCCTGGGAAGAAATGAGTTTGTATAAATGCAAATGATTATTTTTGTTACGCAAATGAATGAGCCTCACGTGGTAATAATAATTACAATTAAAAAGAAAGCTGGGTCCCTCTGCCCTAGAGAGCACCGTCTTTGGAAGGAATTTTAACAAAGCCTTTTATCACTGTTGTAACGTGTCCTAACTGCCAGGTTTTGAGTAGGGACCAAACTTTTAAGTGGGCATTTTTTGTGTGTTGTTTTTGGTTTTTGCAATCCATTGGATGTGAATTAAAACAAACCGGGAGAGTGAGGTGTGTCTGCACCCTCCTCCACACCCCTGCGGGCCTCACCTGGATTCGCTGATGTTCGCAGCATTTGCACGAATGCTGCCGTCTTCTGGATGTGATGATTCAGGGAGAGAGGTAGACACTATATATTAAAAATGTTTTCCTTTTATGAGCAATTTAAGGTGGCAGGAAAAACACAATTAAGCAGTTTCAAAGGTGTAATTTTATGGAGATTTAAACACATCTTTGACTGCTGTTTAAAAAAAAAGAAATGTGTAATAAAGGCTTTCTGTTATTTATAGTTCTAATCTTTGTGCGACAGCGGTGAAGCAAATGGCCCAGAATGTGATTTTTACAGAGTGTAGTCTGGACCGTTCCAGCCTCGGGTGTTGACACAGGAAACGGGGAGACTGGCTAGAGATTTCAGAGGTGGAAAAGAGCAGGGGTGTCCTCTTGTCATCATGGTATCACTGACCCCGGGAGACCCGGACTCAGTGTCCCTCAGCCTTGATGGGGGGATGTCGTGCCTGTGGATTAGAGAGCTCTTGCCACTGGTGCCGCGGACGGAGCAGATGAGCACCGTGAAAGGGCAGGTTTCCTCCGACAGCCTGGGATCCGCCTCGGTTCCCAGGAGAGCTGGGCACCCCTCATGTTTGAGACTTGGTTCCATCGCACGGCTGTGCTGGTTGCCAAAGCCTGTACTCGTCAGTGAACATCTGATCCCTGATTCCTTCCCTGTGCTGCCTCTCTTCCTGAGTCCGCGTTCAGTGACACGGGGCTGGGGCTGGACACCGGCCGTCGTGAGAACGTGTCTATCCAGGTCATCTGTGAAGGCTGCAGCCAGGGCCCGTGTGGAGAGCGGGGTGTTAAGTCACCGCCGGCGCGCCCGAGCCGGAGTCTGCTTCCTCGTGTCTGCAGCCGCCTCTCCAGCAGCTTCAAGGTTTCTGTCCCCATGTGTCCCTGAGAAACCCGGGCCATGCACAGCAGTTAGGCCCCAGAAGGGTCTCTGCCTGGGGCTAATTCTGAGCAAGGTTATGTGTGCTCGTCTGCCCGTACATCCTCCTCTAAGAGGAGGTCTTACAGCTGTTTCGGGAATTAAACACCGTGACGCCCCGAAATGTTCAGCACAGGGCCTCGCAGATGGTAAGACTGTCATTAACTTACTGTTGTTACAGTAATCGTTACCTTACTGTAATAATGGCTGCTAGTACCCGGGGTCTCGTGCGGCCCTGTGCTGTGACCCTGCCGAGGTCGGCCGTCCCGCTGGAACTTGAAATTGCCTTCCTGTCCTGTCCTAGCCAAGGAGGGTAGGACAAAAGTACCCTAAAATTGCTTTTACGCTTTCCAGGATGGCTTACCTGACTAAACTGTGTGTCGTTCTGACGAGACACCGGGACAGTGCATCGGTCTAATTCCAGCTTCCAACTGAGCACATCCTGTTAGGACACTTAGCGGACTGTTTGCGTGGGGGTTCTGAGTCTGTCGTTCTTCCCCTTGCAAAGAGAGCTCCCGTGGATCTGGAGCTGCCTGCTGGGACGTGCTCGCTCATCATAAGGGCGTGGTTTCTGTGCTGAGGAGAGGCTGAGAAGCGTGTAGTAATTCCCTGTGCTGGCCTCCTCTGGGCCGTCTCTCCGATCCTGGTCCTTGTGTGTGGTCACCCACCTTCCTCTCCTGACGTCCTGGGGCTCCTGGCGCTCTCGACAACCCAAGAAGAACCCAGCTGTGGTTGGTGATAGGCTGAGAGGGTCCTGGCGTTCCCCTGCTCCTATGCACACCGCCTGCCGCCTCCCCTTGAGAATAAGCCTGACTGTGAGCGTGCTGCAGTAGCACCCGATGAGGTGAAGTTGTGGGGCTCAGTTGCCTTTAAGAAAGGGAGATGGATCCCTTATTAGTGGGCATGTCCCAATCAGGCAGACCCTGAAAAGGGACGGGGCTCTGCCTGAGGCCCCAGCTTTGAAGCACAGGTGGGTGTCTGGAGAGGGAGCTTGTGCGTCGCTGGCTTGGAAGGTAAGGGAGCCCGTTTGCAGGCGCCCGAGAGCGGCCTCCGGAGCTGGGGGCGCCCTGCAGCCAACCGCCGGTCGGGAGGAGGACCTCGCGCAGGCAGCGTCAGGGCAGTGCGTTCTTCTCCACCTCCCGAGTGGGCTCGTGCGTGGCTTCCCCCCAGAGCCTCCGAACAGGAACCTCACCGGCCTCACGTCGCGAGTGCAAGGCCCGGAGCGAGGAGCGCAGCTCAGCCAGACGGCCGGCGGACCTCCCGGCCGCTGCGTTCACGGGCATTTGTCAGACAGTGGGGAAGTGTGTGAACTGTCATGTGACCTGACACTGGTACCTTCTTCAGTGTAAATGGCCTCAGTCTGGTCACCAGATTGCCCTGGGTACGTCCTTCTGGATTGTTCCTCAGTGTCCCCTCTTGAAATGGGTGGTACAGTGACTGCATGTTTGGCTGTATTTTGTCTATCTCTGGCTCAGCGATCATTCTAGCAGAGCGTGTGCTAAATGACCCAAGGGACATTCCGAAATGCAGTAAATGAACTCGGAAAGACATCACATTGGGAGGTGGTACGTGCACCTCCCATCACCGCCAAAAAGTAGAAATCTTTTCTGAAGCCACGCAGGAGAGAGATAAGTGAAGAAGAGCGCCTCTGGCTAAAAGTCAGAGCCATCTCTCTACAGTGGCATCCTGTGCACTGTCACACGATTATTTTCACATCAGTCTAGCCTGTGAGCGCCATGAGGGTGAGGGACAGTGCTCTGTTATCTCTGAACTCCAAGCGGAGTCCTCTGAATGTGTAGGTGCTCAATAAATAGCGTCTGCGTTTGTCTGAAACAGAAGTGTTTGCCAATGATGGGTGTACTACTTGCTGAGATGAACTGAAGTTTTTCTCCAAATTGGAACTGCTGCTAAGAGAGAACCATCTGTTCAGAAAGATGTGGAGGGCTGAGGAATGTATCAGAGAGGAGACGCCTTTTCAGAAGTCAGAAAGCAGTTTTTAGGGAGCGGAGGCGTTGGCGAGCTCTTTCTGAGCACAGGATGAAGAATGGAGCAAACGTAAGAATGAGACACCTCTGAATTTGCCATGGAACAAACAGGGCAGCGGGGTGAGAACGCGGGTAGCTTAGAGCCTCTCCCAAAGCACATGTTCTCTGGCCGGGGAAGGCGCCGTCTGTCCTTTGAGAGACTGGGTTACACGTACACAGACGTAGCCGGGGGATTTGTCCACAGGCAAACAGCCACAGTGATATTAAGGGGAGAAAACCCACTCACAGCCGCAAGGTAAGTGGGACAGAGAGAGCGCAGCTGAAATGCTCCAGGCAAGTCTCGGCTTCCCCGCGGAAAACCCAATTAGTCCTCTCCTGACTTGGGTTGCCGTGTCTCAGAGCACAGTCTGGGGAACGTCAGAAGGAAGCCAGCAACTGAAGAAGAGCCCCCCCCCCCCCCAAACCGAAGCTGATGCTGTTATTTGCAGCGTTCACACTACGCACATGTGTCACATCAGTAAGAGCTGTCCTGTTCCTCAGCTGGGTAAACCGAAGCACAGAAGACACATGGCTCGACACATGTGGCAACGGGGACTGATGGGACATGAATGTGGTGGCAATCCCTGCATTCTCTCAGAATATCAGACTGTCTCCCTAAAGAGAGACAGAGATGAGAAAACTACGTATTTTGGAAGTATTAATAATATCCCCCGCCCCCCCATCTGCTGTGAGAATCAGATGAAAGAGTTATGTTCTTGGGAAAGTCATTTAATTTCTCTGAAAAAAAATAATTCAAGAATCCGTTAGCCCTAACACATTTTGACGGCCTGACTCCAATAATTGACTGAGTATCTAAAGTGGATAAAATGTCAGGAGTGAGACATTATAGGAAATACAGAAAAACAGAGACTCACTGGGATGCGTATTGTTTTATTTAACAGATTTTATTTACAAAGCTTCCTCTGCCAAGCAGATACCAGGAAATACTCTCCTAGACTTAAGGACATTTTCCCCATCACCAGTTATGCAAAGGTCTTTGTTGAAATTTGGCTCATAAATTTCCACCTCCTCTGGTGTCAGTCCTACATCGGTGACATCCCTACAAAATCGGAAGACGTTACCTATTTAAAAAATTTCCTTCTAGGAGCAGTTACTTTCTCATTCAGTGTTAAAATGTCACATTTCATTTGAAAGTAAAGATTTTGTTTGTGTCTAATAGGTGCTAGGTAATAAGCCACTTTTCATTACAGAAATAGTCAATATAGAATATTTGTTTTTATTTCCTGTTTTGGAAAATGAAAAAAATGTAATTCATCTTTGAGAGCTATCATTGAAACAAAAAGCTTTGTCAGGTAATTAATAGTGAATATGTGTGTGGTACAAAGAGTTCTGATTACTCACTTCTCATTACAAAGTGTCCCATTGTTTCCATGTTTGAGATAACACGCAACGCACCGCAAGACATCTGCCTTTAAACTTTAGCCTTGTTTATCGACCAATTTGCTTAGTGACCTGGTCGTAGGAATGGAGCTTGGTTGTTAAGCGAGGAGTGCCTATAGTAAAGTTGAGTTTTTGTGAGATACAACAAAAAAACCAGCAAAAACATCTCTTTCAATGTTTAAACTATTTGATTTATTTTCTCGTCATACATTTTCTAGAGCCTCCAAGATAAAATTGAATGAAATACATTTCACAATTATATTAGTATACAATCTATCATTATCCATTGGATTTAATTCTGTGCAGTGCTAGGTTCAGGACTTACCATTGATTCCACTATCTTTTCCAGTTTTATTGAGAAATAATTGACATGCACCACTGTATATGTTTAAAGTGTGCAGCATGATGGTTTGATATACATATATATTGTGAAATGATTTCCATAGTAGGTTAGCTAATGTCCATCTTCTCATGTAAATCCAATCAAGAGAAAAAAAAAAAAAGAAAAAGGAAAAAATAGGATTTACTCTGAACCACTTTCTATCATCACACAGCAGTGTCCCATAGCACCATGTTGTGCGTTACATCCCTAGTACTTATTTATTTTATTGTGGAAGTGTGTCACCTTCTGCTAATTCTCCCTCCCTCTCTCCCGTATTTCAGGTAACTAGGATTTCTTTGAGTTTGAGTTTTATTTTTTAGATTCCACGTATAAGTGAGATCATGAAGTATTTGTCTTTCTCTATCTGACTTATCTCACTTAGCATAATGCCCTCAAGATCCCTGTTGTCACAAATGTAACAGTTCCTAGTGTTTTTTTATGGCTGAATAATGTTCCATTATGATCATGTGTATACACATGCAAATACACACCTACCCATCCACCCACAACTTCCTTATTCATTCATCCATTATCGATGGACACTTCCATTGTTTCTGAGTCTTGGCTGTTGCAAGTAATACTATGGGCATGTGGCTACAAATATCTTTTTTAAGTTAGTGTTTTCATTTCCTTTGGATATGTTCCCAGAGGTGGAATCGCTGGATCATATGATAGTTCTATTTTTAATTTTTGGAGGATACTGTTTCCCATGGTGGCTGGACCAGTTTCCACTCCCACCAGCCGTGCCCGAAGGTTCCCGTTCCTGCACATCTACGCGGGCATTTGTTTCCTTCTCCATGACTGCCTTTTCTCTGATAGCTACTGATGTTGAACCTCTTTTCATCTGTATATCTTCTTTCACGATATGTCTATTCAGGCCCTTTGCCTATGTGATCCTTCTGTTTTTCATTTTCTTCTTCAGGGATGCCCTTCATTCAGCAGATAACTTTTCATGGTTCCTGACCCAGTCTAGTTTTGTTCTGGTTATGATTTTTGCGTGGTCATTCCTTTCCCTCTGCTGGTGGCAATGATATGGGAAAGGACTGTTGTTTTGGTCTGGTCAGCTGGTTTCTGTAATTAAGTGGTTCACAAACAGGAAATGTAAATAATCTGGCCAGTGTCAGAGTCAGGAAACCCGCCTAAAAGCGAGGACTCTTGCACTTGTCTGTCTGGATGATTCCAGCATCTCTTGACATCTGAGACATCCATCTCTTTGGCACTAAACTGACTGCATTTGTTCAGACTGTTGGCTTGTGGTTTCAGTGCATTGAGAACTCACTTGTCTCACTTTCTGCACTGCTGACCATTTGCTTTTCCATCGCTGATACGATGCTTTTTGCTGTCTGCCATGCCTGCACAAACTCTGGGAGTCTATATGCGGTGTCCCAGCTGTGATTCCACTGTTTGTGTATGACAGTCTGTGAACATTTCAAAATGCAAAATAATGTAAGGGACAGATGGTGTTTCTATTTGCTTTTGATACAAACGGGAAGCTGAAGCTATCAGTTTTCTCTGTCGTGGTGTCTAGATGTCTGTAAATGAAAAAAAGCAAAAAAGCCTTTTCTTCATCCTCCAGAAAGCCTTGTTCAACGGTCCTTTTGTGTTTGTAGCACTTCTTGTAGCTGATGTCTCTCTCTCTCTCCCCCCTCAGTCCCTGTCTTTTCTCTCCACACGACCTTTTTAAAATTAGTCACAATCTGTCATTTGTTTGCACTTCAGGGGTATCTCATTCAGACAAGTTTACCATTTAAAGAGAAGTGTATGCAAAGATGGGAAGAATTTTGAAGTGACTTTTACTTGTTTTTGTTACAATACTTGTATAAAGAAGTATGACTCTGGGTTGAAGATTGAATGGGGAGTATTACTTCTGGCTTATCCTAAGTTTCATGTTCCCTCATTTAGACCTGAAAAACCTGAAGTATTCCCAGTGTATGCTTTTTTCCTTATGTCCCTTGGAAGTAATAGAACAATTTTATAGAAATTCACAAATGAGTTAATAAGACGTGAGGAAGGCCTTTGAGTGGCTAGGACAACATGTAAACAAACCTTAGAGTTAAGCCCTGATCTCACCCTAAACTCTTTGTATTCATGGTAGGAAATCCTGTCCCAAGAATCAGGATGAGGAAAAATGGCTCTTACTCTACAGAATGTCATCTACCTCCTAATTTCCCTGCCTTAACCAAGACATCAGTCAGATTCTTTCCCTGTGTGAGTGTGTGTGGTGGTCTGAGCAAACAGGTTGAAATACACTGACCTATTTTGCAGAAGTTTAAAAGCACTTAAATTTAAAGGCATTCCTGTTCAGATTGGCTTGTGCGGTTAATACTGCAGTCTACCCAGGATAAGACAACTTGAAAATGTCTAGATAACATAGGAATTTAACTCCTATGTGTTAAATGCCCTGACTTTTAAAGAAAGCTTCAGATTCTTGTTGAAGCTATAACTCAGGGAGAAAAGGGGAAAAAACCTTAGCTGCCAGTGAAATTAGTGGATATTGGTAGGCTACAGGAAGTGATACCCAGCTCATAAAAAAGCAAAACACTAAGAGAGTTTTAGCATTCAAACCTAATTGAAGAATTGTCGTCTTCTTGATTTTATTTCAGAGCAAAGCTTTTCCCTCTCTGACTCAAAGCCATGTATCATCATCACACGAAGTCTCTCCAGAACAACCCAGCCATAAACACCTCCGTTTTTCATATTCATGGCTGGGTACTTTCTGGACAGCCCTCATATTCCCCCCCCCCCCCCCCCCCCCCCCCCCCCCCCCCGCAAGTCCTTTCTCTTAAATTCTTCAAACTCTCTCACGGTACCATTTCCAAACAATTTCAGCGCTTGACAGCAGTCTTTTCAACTCTTGGGTTCAACCACATTCCCTTCTGTCCTCAATGCAGGGATGTAACGAAGCACAACAATCAACTGCTAGTACAGTAATACCGTTAGTATTAACCATACCTATAGTATTACTGTAGCACTACAGAGCCTCAGACGTTCCGAGGAAAGGAGTAAAAGTGGGCCTGACGTTAATGATGCAAACGGTGGTTACAGATCTGCTTCATTTCATCCATTCATTTGTCCCTGGCCGTAGTTAAACCCAATATGGTTAGATGGTAATGGATGGTAATTGTTCATCATAAACAGCACATTTTTAAACCTTCAAAATGCACGTCTCAGGAGTGTGTGCGTGTGTGTCCGGAAGGCCCTCCTGTGATTAGCACGTTAAAACGACCCATACTTCTGACATGGCTGTCTTCCCCTCGCACCTCCTCCTCCCAGTTGGTACTGATTTACGAAGAGCCTGACAGTGACTCACCGGGATGCATCTGAGACACTGGATAGAGCCATTGCGCACGAGGATTTCTACCCTGTTCCAGAGTTCCCAAATTATAGAGCGTCTGATCCAGAAGTTAAGGCTGCCTAAAGCCCAGATAGTAAGTACAGCCGCGCAAACTCCGAGACCCACCTGGGCAGCAAAAATAGTCATGGATTATTACTGGCCCCTTACAGCAAAGTATGCACCATGACTAAAGCACCTTTTGTGCTTGGGTGAATGCTTTAGGGAAAAATGAAATAATCATGAACTTATACTTGATTATTTAAAGTTAAATATGAGGTCTGACAATTAAGTTCATGAACTCGCCACCACGTGCTTACATTGGCAGCACTGTACAAACAGCTCGGTGAGGTGTCATAGCCCTGGTATGTCTGTGTCTCACAGCTGGGTTCATTTTGACACGTGACGGTGTCTTGTGAGTGGCGTTCATTATGGTTGTGTGTTTTTGTGTGCCGTCACGAGAATGTAGGAGCTGGAATTAGAGCATGAACAAACATTTAATTTCTTGTTAAACTTGATAAAAGTGGAAGTGGTATCAGGGACATGTTAGTCCAAGTTTATGGGGATAGTGCCATGAAGAAAACGGCAGTGTACAAATGGATTTAACATTTTTCTGAGGGGAGAGAAAGTGTCACTGATGAAGAGAAGTCAGGGTGGCCAGTAACAAGCAGAACTGATGAAAACATTGCAAAAATTGGTCTAATTGTGTGTCGATCGTGGGCTGACTGTGAGAAGCATGGCAGACCAAGTAAACATCAACAGAGAAACAGGAAAGTCTTAGCTGAAAATCTTGGCATGAGAAAGGTGTGTACAAACATGGTCCTGAAGGAGCTCATCAATGAACAAAAGCAAAGGAGAGTTGAGCCTTGCCAAGACCTTTTGGAGAGACAAGATGATGTTTTGGGCTGTATTATCACTGGTTATAAAACATAGGTGTACCAATATGACCCTGAAACAAAGTGTCAAAGTGCACAATGGTTGTGTGGGGCCAGGCGCGGCCCTCATTGGTGACCTGGGCTATGACCAGCTCCCCATCTGGGCAGGACAGGTCAGGCTCCGGGGCTAGGAGAGTCATTGGTTTGAGGGCCTTAGTCAGACAGGCCTGTACCCCACCGCAGCCCTAGGTCCAAATGCCCTGTCATCTTGGCACTGCTGAGGAGCAGAGCTGCTGGCTGGGGCTGCCACCTGGGCCCTTGCAGGCTGGTCACTGTGCCGAGATTCAGGCGCTGGTGTTTGCAAAACCCTTCCACCTCCTCCCTCACAATCAGAATCCCTCTGAACAGGTCCTGCCGATTCCCCCGAGGCCCCCAAGGGACAGTTCCAAGTTGGGGGCTCCTGAGAAATGAACCCCAATGCTGGGGGATCTGGATAGTCTTCACCCATGTTCTAAGATCTTCTCAGTGGTGTCTCGTCCATGACCGGTTATTAGTTGCTCTTTTTGTGAGAGGGAGCGATGTCAGGAATGACCGGTGTCACCAGTTAGGTGACGTCACCTGTGTTATTTATGGATATTGAAATTTGGTTTTTATATAGTCTTGTGTGTTTTATGAAATATATTCTGTTGACTTGTTTTTAACCATTAAACATATAAAAAGACATTCTTAGTTCATGGACCCTACAAAAGCAAGCAAAGGCCGAATTTGCCCTGTGAGCTATAGTATGCCAAGCCATGTGCCAATGGAATATTTCTGAGTCTTTGACAGCGTGTGACAGGTAGAAAAACACAGGGAGACAAGAGGAAGCTAAGGGGGAAACCTCCAAAATAAACTGATTGCATGAAAAGAGGGATTTGCTAGCTGAGGAATGTTAATCCTGAGGACATTCTCAGTAAGTCTGGAGGTGGCAAGGATATGAACTCTAAGATGGGTTAGATATTTTTCTCATTTCTCCTCTTCTTTTATTTTTTTATTGGATGGATTTCAAGCTTTATGATGGAAACTGCTATGGCCTGCTTATTTCCTAACTAGATTGCAAAAAGAGGAGGCATCATCCAACGCCTCTGGTGTACATGCGCAGCAGCACTTTGTATCTTCCTGATGGACTTTTCACCTCCTGTGCTAATAGTGAACTGGATTTTTGTCTCAAAGCAGCAGAACAGCATGAGCTTTTCTGGAAAAAAGAAAAAAAGACACACACAGTGCCAATATCTTGTGAGCAATTTTTTTCGGAGTTTTTAGGAAGAGGAAATAAATGAACACCCTCGAGTAGCTACTATGAACTGAATATTAGGCTAATACGTTTGAATCTTAGTATAGTGTTTAGCACAGAGCCAGCACTAAATACATTGTAGCAGTTGTAATGATCACATGGTGTCTTATTTGATCTTAACAACCACGTGTGCCTGAAGTACTGTTATGTCTGTTTTGCCATTTAGAGAAAATAAGGCTTTTGAGATTGTTTTCTCATTTTTCATAATTTGTCTGTAGTGGCGCTGGGTACCTAGTGGGCTCCCAAGAAATATTTGCCAAATTCTGCTTTCACTGCGACAAGAAGACCTACTGTGCGGTCAACCCCGTGAACATTTAAGTGTACAACACAGTAGTGTTAATTACAGGCACAGTGTCGGGAGCAGATCTCTGGCACTCAATAATCCTGCGTAACTGAAACTTTATACCCGTTGACTAGAAACTCTCCAACAGGGAGGTGTTTATTTTTTAACTGAGTGAGTCTGCTGGATTTGAAATCAGATTTCTGGCTTCTCCTTGCAGTGCGTAGTCTGTCCGGGCAATCAGGTTAATGCCAACGTAGGTTCCTGACGTGCTGCCGAGGTCACACCGGATGAATCCAGGGAGAGAATTTCATTAGTAACCTAGGGAGAGTGAACTTGACCCAGAATGAATGACGCTGTTAAGAAATTAGTGGTGACGTGCGTAGCGTTAACGCTTAGCTACGTAATAATTGGCGGAGCTAAACGCAGGGCCTTTGGCCGGAAGGGGAGCACACGATTTGCTGTTCGTAGAGTTCGATTTTTCACCTCAAGTGAACAAGTGAATTGTGCACGATGTGTCGGCGGAGTGGACACTGTAAGAAGGTGTGGTCTGTGCAGGTCTGTGGCCTCCTCGGGCCGTGCTGATTGGAATTCAGACCAGCGAGCCCTGCTCAGCTCCTCAGCCCCTCTGGGCGCCTCGTCCCGAGGGTGTGTGCTCTGACACAGCCCAGCTGCTCTGCCCTGGAAGCCTGTCAGCCAGCCGTCCAGGCCGCCCGTCCTGCTGTCTCGGGCTCGGCAGCCGCCGCGCCTTTGTGGCCTGAGAGGTGCCCGTGTGCCGGCTGGGAGACGCGTTTCCCGCTGCTCCGAGGACCCGTGCCAGTGTTCCCAGCGAGGACGTCCCTCCCGGGCCAGCCTTCCAGAGACTGGCCCCTCATTTTGATCTTCTCCTGCCTCACCTGAGCATTCTGGGGGAATCGTGTCTCTGCTGTGCTGTGTGATACTGTGACCCCAAGTCAGAGGAGTGACAGATCAGGAGAGAGGACGCTTGCGTAGTCCTTAGGAGCAAGGTGAAGGAGAGGAGGAGGGCTTCATGTTTCTTTAAAATAGGACTTTCGTGGCAGCCCGTCACGGGCCTGGTGTCCTATTGCTTCGCAGTGCAAACGTGTCGTCTGACAGAGCAATGGATGTCCAGGTCTCCTCGCTGGAAACTAAAGAGTAAATGCTTTTCATTGCCATCATAATATTCTGTGTTCTGTTCCTGAATTTCTACTTTCTGTATTTTAAAATTATTATCTTGTCTGTTTTTCGGAACTCCTATAGAAGTCCTTTGTTTGCTGTATTCTCTGAGATCTCTTCATTTTAATTGCTCTTGTGAATATATGCTTGCATTTTGGTGTGAGCTGCTCGCACACTTCTCGAAAGTGGTTCTCTGGTTCTGATCTCACATTACTCTCGTGGGCTTCTGTTCAACAGCCAGCAGGTACCCCACAGTGTGGTTCACGTGGTCCTGGGTTTGACTTCAAGGCACTGCCGTTTGCAGATGTGACCATGGAGGAAATTTGACCTGGCGGGCTCCGTCTGTCAGGGCAAAGCCCAGCTAGAAGATTCTAGGCCACTGGCTGAGAAGTCTTGAGGACACCTGTGGGGTGTAAGATGGCAGTCCAGCAGAGGGACTGGGACGATGTTCAGGGGACCACGGGATGAGGAAGGGAACAGCCAGCAGACGAGATGACCCAGAGTGCTGGGTATGAGAGCAGGAGGTGGGGCTCCATCCCCAGGGGTCCCGGAGGCATGCTGATGGCAGAAGGGGTCCCAGCCACGCACGCCAGCCCTCTTCCCTCCACAGAGATTTGTTCTTCCTTTTGGTGATGAACTTCCTTCCCATTGCAGCCCGATGTTTAATGCAACGAGAAAAGAAACTGCACCCTGTGGCATGTTGCAGAGGTTTGAGAAATCTTAGAGTCCCCACGGCCCTTAGCCTTGACTCTGCATTGTGGACACAGATCCCCAGAAGTTCTCTTGGGTTTTCCTCCCGTCTCCTGTCTCGCCAGGGCACACGGATTTCTTTGTCCTGGGCCCAAGCTCCCCAGGTACAAGGACCTCGAAAAGACAACCAGCCAATCGTTGACATGAACCATGGTCCCATGAAGGTCCACGCATCTAGGGGACCACATGTCGCGCAAGCCCATCCCTAGTGACCCCGGGTGTCGCTCCTCTTCACGTTTCCATGGCAATTGCAAAGGCTGATGAATTGCTCTTCGTGGCGCGGTATGAGATGGGCCCGTGAGGGATGGGAAGACCTTGAGAAGGCCTGCTTCCTGGGGAAGATCTGGGAAGAGCAGCCTTTAGGAGCCGACTGCACCCGTATTTATCGTGCCTGTCACACTCATTCTTTTACAAGTGACTTTAACACATGCACGTATTAATTGAGTACGTCCTGTGTCAGCCCCTGTGCTGGGTCTTGGGGACACAGAATGAAGTGATTCAGGTTCTTGGCCTTAAGTAGCTCACCGTCCAGGGAGTCGGGCAGAACATAAAACTGGGCTCAGTTTTGCGTGATACATCCTGAGAAAGGTGTGCGCGCAGAAGCAGAGGAGGGACATCTAGACCCGTGTTTAACAATCAGGGACTGTGTCCGAGAGTGGCCGAGTCTTGACACACAGCCACCAGTGGTGTAGAGGTTGTGGTGAGACAAGGTGCTGCAGAGGGGGTCGGGGCAGGGGAGAAGTGCCCACGTGACAGCTGCGGCCGGTTCAAACGTGCGCACTCGGCGGCGCTGTCCTTTCCGGCGGCACTCTGGCCGTGAGACGAGATTCTGCAATCCATGTTGGAATGTATTCCTTCCGTTTTAAAAAGGGAAGGGGAGGAGGTGCCTTTTGGGCCCGAAGGAATCCGGTTCGGCCCCTGCGGACCCCATGCCCTCCCCGGCCCACCGGGCATTGGGGGTGAGAGATGGAGCCTCTGTTCTGTCTCAAGCACGTCCCCACGCAAGGCGTCCCTCTCTCCCCTCCTCATCCCTCCTTACCCAGCATCTCCCCAGTGCCTCAGACAGACAGACGGACGCTGAGCTCCCCGAGTCCCGCGGCCGGTGCGAGACAGCAGTCTACTGACAAGAAAAGGCTGCTCAGATTTGATCTCATTTCTTAAGGGAAGCACAAAATACAGTCTATAAAGACAGCCCAGGAAAACGTTTTTTCCGCCATCATGCTCATTAAAGGTGCTGCCTGAAGCCTTGTCACATTTCACTGCCATGTAGCTGGTTTTAGAACCCTGACAGCTGACGCGGGTCAGCATCAAGGGTCTGGAATGTTGCTCTGACCTTCCATATGACTCAGACTCTGCAAAGAAGGTTCTGTTGTGCCATTCTGCTCTGGGAGGCTGCTGAAACATGTTTCCTATAGACATTGCCCTATTTTAGACATTCATGTAAGGAAGAACAAGTCTCTCTGGCTTCCAGCTCCATTCATTTAGAAACTCGATAGAGGCAGAGGTCTCCTGACACTCAGGATGAGCTCAAATTTTTCACATTCAAGGGAGATAGGTGGTATCAAGGGACTGAAATCAATCGATCGTTTCGCAATCAGAGTGTCTTTAAAATCTACAGCGCCAGGTAAGACTTGGGGTACTTTCTCACTTTGCCTGCTTGTGATACTTGGATTAGAGGTACATTGGCTTATTAGTTAGTTCAATGAAGACCTAGTTAGCACCGCAGGAGTCGGCTGCACTCCCGAAGAAAGGAGAGGACGCACACGTTCGGAAAGAGTCTCCAGGGGACTGTGTGTGGTCAGTACCTTGGCTGTTACTCTCCGGAGTCCGGAATGTTTGAGTCTCGGAGCATTTTTCTCTCGTGACTTCACCGGAGACCTCTGGTGACGGTAATTACGTGTTTAAAACACCACCTGAGAGGATTGTGCCTAATTGAGAACATTTCTAAGTGGAAATGACTCACTAAATGTAATCATCACGAATGGGAGCGTCCACGTCCACTTTCACCTTCGATTATGACATCTGTGGTGACGGGTGGCTTGAGCACCTTCAGCGGTAGCAGTGAAGTGGTGAACGCGTCTGGAAGCCGGAGGAGCCTTCTCACCCAGACTGAGCCGCCCTCTTGGGCAGTTCTTAACATGCGGGGCAAAGGCATCCATCACGCAGCCGAAGCAAACCTATGTGCCAGGACTCGCGTTAGAAACCCTGTAGAAAAAGATGGAGTGAGGCACACGCCCTCCCTAGAGGACAGGAGAGCTTAGGCGTGGGCACCCAGAACTAGAATCAAAGGGTCCTGCCGTGGGCCAGGTGTGCGGTGGAGCTCGGGTGGGGCCGCGCCTTCCATCTGCTGTAAAGCGAAGCTTGAAGAGCTGGGCTCTGCGCAGAGGGGCAGAGGGGCATCGGAGCCAGGCAGGGGGCGGAAGGGGCAGGCACACGCCACGCAGCCGCGGAGGGCGAGGGGGAGGAACGCCCAGACGGGGAGTTGCGTCTTCCTGTGCGCAGCAGGAGCCACTGCTTCCCTGCTCAGCTGTGGCCGGCTCATGCAGCAGGAAGTGCTCGGGAGGTTTCACGGCTTTTTGTGATTCTCAGTGATAAATGATCAGACGTTCATTAGAAAGTCCAGTGTGCCACGAGTCAGAATTCCGAGTTCACATTCCGCTAAGGACATCTGTCCCTCACTGCGGACCAGAAGGGCGTGGGGAGCGTTTCCCAGGTGCCTCACCTCTGCCTCGCGCTCCAGTTGTGCGCCCCTCTCTGGCCCTCCCCGCTCCGCGTTCACTGCGCCGCTCTGCAATTGGGAGGACAGCGAGGAGCACCCCTGCCATTTCGTTTGGCCCGTGGTGCACTTGGTTTTTCGTCACAACTAATGCTTTTTGTCATAGCAGACGTTGCAATTTCCTTTCATGGCGTGCCTTCGTGGACTCTTTGGAGGCCCCTGGACCTTAAAGATAAACACCTTCCTGACATGTGTTAGCGTGCTGAGCTGCTATCTTGGACGACTCCTCAGTTCCTACACCAGCTGCACAAGTAGCGACGGAAGCTGCTTCACCCCAGGCTGGTGATGCTCTGACCTCAGGGACCCTCACTCCCACGGGCACCTCCAGGGCCCCAGGGAGGCCCCCAGGCGTGTACTCTTGTGGTCCTGTACTTCTGTAAAGAGTAAGCTATTTTAACATAAGCCGTTAAGGCTGAAGTCCCTTTCCATTCTGACTGTCTCTCTGAAATGCTTCCCCTCATTTCTAGTGAACTCCGGAAGTGTTCCTCTCACTCACCGTGAGGAAAGTAGAGACCGAGGCTTTAATGACCTGAAGTCTGTGGCACCTGGCCTCAGAAGCAGGTGGGGGACAGAGATGAACCCAGATGTGAAGCAGATGAGGCTCAGAGCTAGTGTGTGAAAAAAATCTCCCAATTCACAGATATGAAAGAAATTAGTTTCCCAGATTGGAAGACAATTCTAAAATTTAACACAGCATCACCAAAAAAAGATTAAAGCAGAAACTTTATCAAACATGGAAACAAATTAATTCAACTGTACCCGAGGAAACATTAAATGATCTTGAAATTCTCTCTTCTGTTATTTTCACATGGAGCAGGTTTCCAACATATGCAGCCAAAAATGCCAGAGAAGAAAACTACTATAGAGGGATGACAGACAAGGGGTAAAAATATTATTTTCTGGACTTTCGGTGTTTGTGTCCCGTGTCAGCACGTTTTCCGGGAGGGTCTTTGATGACCACGCTTGTAGGAACCTTCCTGCGCACAGCAGGGTGGGGATCCCCCCCGCCCGGGGCTGTAGTAATGGTGTCACAGTCTACTACAGTTAGCTGTAGCTGCACTTCTCTTAAGGATGACCTCATGGCCGCTTCTGGTCCTACTCCCCCTCCCCCACCCGGCCTGTGCTTTCTCCCTCTGGTAACAAATAGGATAAGATCCCGTGGCGAACTGGGGACGAAGTCAGGACCGTGCTTGTAACTCCCTAGTTCACTTTGCTCTGTGATGCTCTCTCCTTGCACAGGCTCTGGACAAAGACACGGAAGAGAGCAGAGCAAATGGAGGGCAGGAGGAAGTGTAACAGGATGAGGCAGAGCCAGGTTGCTGACTAGCTCGCCTCACCCTCCAGGAAGAGCCCAGGTAGCTTGGGGCGCAGGTGTCAGTTTGTGCCCCCAAGGAGGCTGTTTGGAGAGGTAGCAGGATAGACCAGTCTCCAGAAGGTCCTCCCTCAGTGAGACGGTGGCGATGGCCTCCAACACATCAGTGCGGATATGACTGCAGCGGCCTGTGGGACCTTTCAGCAGGCTTGGTGTCGTGGGCTGTGTCCCACTTACCAAGGCTGTTTTGTGTCTTTGGGGAAATTCTTTTCCTTTTTTGGTAAATAGCTCTCACTGTTGTGATCGTGTGAGATGAATTTTTCTTGGAGCCATTAGGTAGGATAAAATGTCCACCACTTTTCTTGTGTGTTCAAGAAAAAGACGCCCAGCAGGAGATGTTGCTTTCACAGCTCTTCTACCTGTATGTTAGGTCCAGTGAGCCCCAGCCAGCATGATACCACATAACATAATGCAGCTCGATATGAAGTTTTGGGAATCAACCTTTGAGGGTATAGCACAACAGATGGGGGTTTCATTTTTACAACTCACTGTTTTAAATGATCTTCAAGTATGTATTTCTGAGCACATCTATCTAGCTAAGAGTCCCAGAGGATATGAAGGCTTAGCCTCTCACTCAGAAACTGAGACTGCTTAAGACTCTCCACTTCTTGTGTTTTGCAGTTATCAGAATGCATGTTAGATGAGCAAATTCAACAAATTATTTCTATTGCTTTACTTACAAATGTCTGAAATCAAAAGTTTAATGGAACTTCACTTTAGCTATTCAAAAAAAAGCAATAATTTTTTATGTACTGGGTGAAAATACAAACTATTACAGTGTATTTTCAGTATTTAGGGTAAGTTTTTCTTTCATGGAAAATGAATATATATCACTAATTTTGTATTATTTTAATAACCTCGATTGGCATACAGTGTGTCTTGGCCAAAATATACCAGAGGTCTACAAGTTTCTGAGTGACTGCTGTGTGCAGTGTCTTTTACAGTCTCTGATGAGTGGCAGTGGTTGGTGACACAGTTGGGGATGGTAGTTCTATAGGATGATCCACCCTACCTTCCTTAGGATGCATCTGATTCTGCTCATGGAATGGTTGATTTCCTTTTAGTCAATCACAGTCCTTAGTGAACCCAAAAGCAAGAAGTCACCTTCTTTCTGGCCACATTGTATTCTAACAGAGGGAAATAAATTCTAGTTTTTGAAATTTCTATAAACGGAGATTTTAAAAAAATTTCACCTGCCTACCATTAGCATGATACTAACTCTACTACTTATGCGCAAAGTTCTGAAAGTCTGTATTCTTACGTTCTGTTTATGCTGTTTTATAAGTATTTGGGATCTCTACTTTGAGAACCATAAGAAGCCAAAATTCATCTTTGTAGGAGGAGAGATTTGAATTTCTGTTGAATTTTTCTTTTTCTCCTTTTTATGGATCAATCCCAGAGAGGAAATTAACCTGGTGGAATATTCTGTGGTAGGCATTTCCTTATAACCATAGGTCCACAGCCCAGTAATGTTTAAGATTTGACACATGCTAGTAATCTCTACTGTGGCTAAGTGTCTCATTGGGATGACTTTAAAAAATAAAACAAATTTTGAAGCACAAGTCCCAGGTGAACTTGCTAATTTGCATGTGGCAGATATGGTCTAATCATATGCATTATCACTAATTGATGTTATTAGTTCTTAGGCCAAATAGTTAACATCTATGATTGTATATTGTCTCTATTTCCCATATTTTTCCCGTTAGAATTGTTAGATGAGTTTGTGGCACAAATCAAAATGAGATTGTCTTGCAAAGAGTGTTAGATTAGAAAAGGTCACCGACAGGCTTAAATTCCAGATCTCTCACCAACCAACCTTGTACGTGATCTTGGGCAAATCACTCCATTTGCTCCGGCCCCATTCAGTTTCTTCAACTGTAAAATGAAACTTGGACTAGATTGTCTCCAAGGGCCCTTCCAAGCCTCTGATCCTCTGTTAAGTCTTCTTTTGTTTCCAGCTGAAAAGATGATGGATTGAAGGACTGTATTAACACCAAGCAAAAGAACACACGAGTTCATGCATGCCTGGCTCTCTGAGAGAGCTCACAGTGTGAGGTGCTGGCCCTGTCACCTTGACAACGCTCGTGTTCGAGAAGGCACCCTCTGCTTTCTTCCGCCCTGGGCTTTGCTTCACAGGCAGTGCCTACAGGCTGGAGCGTGCTCATCTCTCAGCTGCTCCCACACCTCCCGCATGTGTAATCAGTCTTGCTTCGCAGTGGTTCTCATTAAACGAACTAAATCACCTCCAGTGGCCGTGAACGCTGGATGACCTTACACATCTGGGGATCCATGGGGTGGCCCCACTACAACTGCTTCAACTCCTGCACGCCTGCTAATTGATCTACCCAGTTAGCTCTTTAGCACTCTCTCCTACATGCAAAGGATATTGATACAAGAGGATAGTGATTCCTATACAAATGGCTGTCTTTTTTTGCTATCTCTTCCTAATATTCTCTTGTTTACAGGGTCATAGGCCCCTTAGCCTTCCAGGGTTTTCCACCCTCTGTTTATAGCCTTCAGGAGACTAATAACTCATCCCTCTTAAAGGTACAGCTGGATTTCTTGCCTTTGGGACCTGGTGTTGTCATAGAGATGCACCAGAGCCTGCGGCTGCTGGCGCCCTTGCGTGTGCTGTGAGTTACGCCCTCTCTTGTGGGTTCCGGGGCTCTGTTACAATGGAGAGTAGATGCCGAAGGATCAGATAAAGCAAGAGATTCCTAATTCCTCTTTCCAGACACCCTGCCTTCCCTCTTGGCATCTTAGTTGGCAATACCCATGCCCTTGTGCTTTGATTCAGACCACAGCTCTTCCCCTGTCTCTCAGGGAAGCCTCACTGTTCCTGTGCTGTCTGCTATCCCTCAAGCCTCTGTTACTTCAGGGGAACCAAGAGAAGGCAGATACCCACTGAATGCAAAAAGGATGACTTTCCCCAGTGTGCCCAGAGATCCCTCATGAACTCTCCCCACGATGTCCTCTCCATGCTAGAGATCTCAGGGCCTTGGGCTGAGAATGCATCTGGTGGGAACTTACCTGCAAGGAACTGTTCGAAAAGAGTTGAAAGGAATGGGAAGAGGGGAGACTTGTGTCGTATAGTAAGGGCCCATCTGAGGGTGGAGAACCCCAGGTTGAGGTGACAGTGTTCTGTGTGGTGCACTTTTCTTCTCCAGCAGCACTTGGTCATTTGGAAGGCAGGGAGCTAGGTTGTTAGGTCTGTATGAGGTCACCGTGCCAGAGAGCAAGGCGCTGGTAGGACCATGGGAGGTAATGAGGTCAGAGGACTGCAGGTCTGGACTCAGTAGACACGGGCATTGTGTCCCGAGGGGGCTCGTGGTCTGAGAGAGTAAAAAGCTGAAGGGACTAGAGCTTTGCGAAGGCCAGAGAAGAGGTGGAGTGATGAGGTGAGTGAAGGTGTGGGGCAGGAGACGGGGCCTGGGGTGTCGGAGCCGACACGGGGGCGGGTGGCATCAGGGAGTGCAGGGTGCAGGTCGGTGGAGTGCAGGGTGTCAGTGCTTCTGGGCGAACAGCCTGCCACTTATGGTAACCATGAGGCCTAAGGCGAGGTGACGGGAAGGACTGTGAACTAGATCCCAGTGGTCTTCGGTGAGTGAGGAGGAGTGTCAGGGACTAGGAGGCATTTATTATTTTATTTTAAAATGCATTTTATTTTTTTTAAAACCACTTTATCCAAGTATGATTTACATATAAAATGCTTTAGAAACTCAGTCTGTCCAAATTGGTGAGTTTGGGGATAAGTATACACACGTGAAACCAGCACCACCACCGAGGCCATGAAGATGAACCCCTCCTGCAGCTTCTTCCTGCCCTTTATTTTTGTTGCGAGTGTGTGTGCGTGTGCATGTGTCTATGTGTGTGCATGTGTGTGCACGTGTGTGCGTGTGTGTGCATGTGTGTATGTGCATGCACGTGTATGTGTGGGCACATGCATGTATGTGCATGTGTGTACATGTGTGTGCGTGAGTGTGTGCGCGTGTGTGTACGCGTGTGTGTGCGTGCGTGTGTGTATGCGTGTGTGTGTGCGTGAAACATACTTAAGATCTGCCGTCTTAGGCAGTTTTACGTGGGCAGTACAGTACGGTCAGCTCTAGGCGCTATGCTGTACAGTAGGGCTCCACACTCCTTTACCTGCATGATTGAGCTTTACACCCCTGATCTGACCAACCATTCGCCCTAGCCTTCCGCCCTGACAACCACAATTCCTTTCCACGTCTGTGAGGTTGACTGTTTTAGACTACATGTACATGTGATCCTAGTGTTTGACTTTCTGTGTCTGACTTCACTTAATGTAATGCCCTCCATGTCTATCCGTGTCATTGCAAGTGGCAGGATGCCCTTCCTCTTGAAGGTCGAACACTGTCCCACTGCATGCGTATGCCCCATTGTATTGTTCGCCTGTGGGTGCACATCTAGGTTGTTTGCATGTCCTGGCTATTGTGAACAACGCTGCAGTGAACATGGGGTGCAGACATCGCTTGTAGATAGTGATTTTATTTCCTTCAGGTAGACACCCAGAAGAGGGGATCCTGGATCATAAGGAAGTTATTTTTAACTTTTTGGGGGAACCTCCGTACGGTTTTCCATAGTGGCTGCACCAGTTTATCTTCCCACCAGCAGTGCATGAGGGTTCCTCTTATGATTCCTGGTGGAGGTCCATGATTGTCAACTCCCTGTGCTTTGATCTAGTCCGCTTGACGAACCCCACCCATAGGTGCTCAGTAGACATTGAATATCTATGGTGGAAGAACAAGGAGAAAATGACTAAAAGTCTCTTTATATAAAATTCAGTAGCTACTAATGCCTACCTATACTCTTTCCAATAGTGTGTTAAGAAGTATACGAAATAAGTGAATTCCTTCTGCTATTGGTTATTCAGAAATTTTAGAGAAAGACAGGACTGTACACACTGACGTCTGTACTTGGACATTATGTGACACGGGTCACTGTGTGAAGCGGGGGTGCTGTGGGGAGCCCCTGCACAGGCTCACAACTGGCTTGTTAGCATCTGTTGTGCTGTCTGTTTAGTGAGGTCTGATTCCGATAATCGCTTTAAGGTGAGGGAAATGAGGTTCAAAGAAGAGATGTCTCATGGCATTGTATGTGGAAAAAATGGGACCACCTTTCTATGTGGAAAAAGAATTTCAACTTTGAAATAAAGTGGATCCCTTGCTTTTGTGGTTACCGGGGCCAGTTTATCACTCTTCTGGGCATTGCAGTGAGAGGTCTGCCGAACCATGGGAGTCGTTGATAGGTTCGGTGAAGGTATCTACAGCTTTAAGCCCTTGAACTAAATTAATAATTCCTTTTAAGTTTCATTTTGAAATGTTCCACTAAACTACGTGGAAGAACAATTTGGCTTCTGATTTGTGATCTACTTTTTAAGTATGTATTTCTTATTTGTTTGGACTATGTTTGTTTTGCACACAACATTGATAAACAAGGGCCTTCCAGAAAGTATCCAGCCATGTAATGTGAAAAATAGAGGCATTTATGGCTGGAATTTTTCTGGACAGTCCTCATAAACTTGTGGTTGCTTGGTTTAGTGATTGCCTCCATGGCAAACACTGATGGTTTTCCAGTTATTTTAATAATAACTCTAAAAAATAAATTAATCTATTTTGCCATGTATAATGTCCTGTGTATAATGCACACCCACGTTTTTGGCTTAAACTTTCAGAGGTAAAAAATCTTTCATTTTAATTTTTTAATTCAAAATTTTGTTTATCCTTAGGTACTTGTTTTATGTATTATAAAGGAATTATGGCATTTATTTTTTTAACATATGGTACAAGAAATTTTACATAACAAATAATTACAAAACGTAAGAACACATACAGGTACAAGAAATTTTATGTATAACATTTTTATATAGAAATGATATATCGTTACTGATTTCTAGAGTTACTCTTTCAACTTATAAACATAAATAAAAGAATTAAAAAATTTATATAGATATGGAATTACTACTACCCACGTGTTACATGTGTTCTTATTTTTCCCTCACAAATTTGGACAAAAAAGTATGTGTTATACACGGAAAAATAATGGTAATCTTGATTTTGTTCTTTTGTTTTCTCATATAGATAATAGACCATAGAAATTTCTGGAAACATTTTGACTAGACATTATTCAATTTGGGCTCAAATTTTTCATAGAGTAACTTTTTGAGTTAAAATGTTACATCGTTTGATGTTTACTTCTTAATGCAGTTCTTAAATAGTATCCACATCTACAATTGACCTGAACCCTTTTCTTTTACTGGAGCTCAGTATTCTGCCACTCCTTTTTTGCCCTGTCTTTTCCTCTAATGGCAGAGCTAACATGCTTCCCTCCCCCACCTGTGACACTGTACTAAGCAAGATGGTCTGTGTCCTTTTTCCTTAAAGTAAGACAAAATTAGCAACAACATGGATGGACCCCGAGAGCATCTTGCTAAGCGAAATAAGCCAGGCAGAAAAAAACCATGGACCCTATGGCTTCACTCATTTGTGGAATATAAAATGGAAAGCAACAAAGAAGCAAAAACTCAGGGACACAGTCAGTAGTTCATTGGTTATCTCGGGGCAAAGGGGGAGGGGTTGGGAGAGGAGAGAGGGGGAGTAAATACATGGTGATGGAAGGAGCACTGACTCTGGGTGGTGAGCACACAATGCAGCACACAGACGATGCACCGTAGAACTGTACACCTGAAACCTATGACCTAGATAATTCTTGTTAACCAATGTCACCCCAATAAGTTTAACAATGAAAACAAAAACAAGAGAAGTAAATTTAACATTTTTGGAATGTACATTTTATCTTGTCACTATTCTAAGTGATTGACCAATATCATCTCATTAATCCTCATGTCACCTAGATTATGCTTTATCTTCCTATTTTTAATAAGAACACCTGAGGCTTGAGGAGGTTTGTCTGATGCCACAGCCTACCATTGTGTTTTCTGTTTTACCCTGTTGCCTCAAAAACTGTTTGTAGCTGAACAAACAAGTTTGAATATGTAGGAAATGGGAGTGACTGCGACTTGAGAGACCTAAGGGGGGAAATTAATGAAAGATAAAAGTTAACAATGTTAGCAACCATGAAGAACAATAATACAGCATAAAAGATAAAATAAGATTCAATAACAAAACTGTCTAGAATTCTTTAAGGGATTAGTAAGAGTTTTCAGACTTTAATGGGAATGGGAGTCAACTGTGGTGTTTGATCATAAACAAATTCCTGGGCTGAGCTCCGGAGATTGTGAATCAGAAAGTACTGGGATGGGGTCTTTGACAATGATGGCCTTTCATGGTATGTTTAAAAGATGCTGGCATAGAACAAAAAATAGACAAAAGCATGCCATATTAAAAAAGTAAAGTTAATTTTTCAAGTTTCTTCATAAATTGTTGAATGAATTCATGGAACCACTGATGGCCCCTGGCTTAGGCCATGCTTGATGCACTCGAGTTCTTCTGTGGTCTTGTGGAAGTTGTGATGATATTGGTCAAGAGGTGCTGACTCAGCTGCCTTGGTCACAGCCATAATAGATCACATGACCACTGGCTTCAGGCCTCTGCTGCCATCTCACGGCCGAGTGCGGCACTGCTCACACATTGTGTGTTTGTTACTTAAATGTGTGTTCTCCTTTGTCACCTCTGGTCTTCCTCTTATCTCCCAACTTGAATTTTAAGTGAAAGCATGTTTGGCAAAGCATTTCTTAAGCATATATTGGAGCATTTCAATATAGTGCTAAAATTCTTTTAAAAATAATTGATGTCCTTCAATATCAACAGGCATTTTTATTAAAAAGAATGTAACATACCAACTAAAATTGTTGGCTTGTCTTGGCCTCAGGAGCAATGTGTGTACATACAGAAGAGTGTCAAGTAGGTGGAGGAGTGTGTTTTTGAAAATTCACTGTATCTCTGCTTTGACTGGAGTGGCTCACATTTGAATGTCATCACCCCGGGGGAGGAAAAAGAACCCCTCTTCATCTTCTTTATGACAGAGTTTCTGGAAACAGATCATCAGGTCTTATATGGGAGATACTCAGGCTGTTCCTAATTTATTTCAAATGGTTCAAAATTCTGTACCTATTTGACTGTCAAAATGAAAATAACACTAGTGGCCAGGCTGAGCACTGAGTATTTTGAAATTGAATTTATTGTCTTTTTTTTTCACTTGTTGGTTTGCAAAAGATGAAGTTTTAAATACGTGCCTAAAAAGCCCCTGCTGAACACTGTGTGCCCAGGCCTGTGTCCCAGGCTCACTTTGGCGTCCTGAGTCAAGTTCTTTTTCTCTAGGGTGACGATGTCGGTGCATGGTATTGTTTTCCTTTGAACTGTCTTGTCTAAGAGAGACTCTGTCCTTCACATGAATAGTTAGGCCAAAGTTCGGGAATTTACACTATTTATGTAAGACTTATCTAAAAGTTGGGGAACCACAAAAGCAAAGTAAATGGAGAATAACACGCAGTCATAGTTTACGACAGATCACCTGAATTTCAGAAGCAAGGTGGAGGCGCAGAGGAAGAAGCCCTCACCTTCTCCCCAGGTAATTGATGCTGGTCTCCAGGGGTGACCATGCCTCCCTGCAGTATTAGAGAAAATGGTCACCCATAATTCACCTGCATGATCTTGGAAGTGATTAAGTTTCAGAGCCCTGTGGCGTCTCCCTGCATTACTGGTGTCTCCTCTTGATTGCTAGTGAGAATTAGAAGTTGGCGTGCTTGAGCTGCGCTGTTTTCAAAAGCCTCAGAAATTATCTCAGTGACAGAAAGAGGCTAAGTCTACCATGTTGTAGGGAGAAAACATTTGGGAAGAATGGTCCACCATGAGGAGAGAGGAGAAGCCAAGGTTTGTTGGGAAAGTAAGGGGTCTGGGGCATATCCACCAGGGCTGTGACCTGGCTGGCCTCAGACCAGGAAGAGGAGACAATGCAGGGGCCTTCTGGAAGATCAAGACATTATTACTGTGGCTCTAGTGTTGTCTTTTTCCTGGGTCTTATCTGGACCCAAACTGTGGTCACTGGGTTGCTGAGCTCCTGGGTGAATTCAAAGGAATGTTCTGGCTTTTAAAGTCACATGCTGCAAATGAACAGGTTATCCCAATGCTAAAGTTACAGTTCTTCACCAGAATAGGGTGCATTTTTCTACCTAGCAACAGAAAAAGGGAGGAAGACAGGGAATGAGGCTTGGCAAACCATGGCAACAAAGGTCCTGCCCGGATAGGCTGTGATGACATCTTTGTTTCTCCCCAGGGGAGAACCTTCTACTAGAAAATAACTTGTAAATGAAATTACTGTCACCTGTCCCACTGTCTCCTGTAGTTGTCAAAATAGTGTTGCATTTTGGTCTCCCAGTTTCACTGTGGGGGCTGTGTCAGGGGCTGGCGTTCACACCAGATGAAAATGCTTGGCAGTACTGGGAGTATTTGAGACAGAAGTGGAGACTGGAGCTTATTATGCAAATAGAGTAAGAATTGACCAGTGCAGTAGGTGTGTGTTCTGGAAGAGTCTGAAAGGGGTCCCTCTATGCTTGCCTGCATGGTAACATTTAGACAATTATAGGGCCTTGCACTGAAGAAACCCAAATACTTCTGCTACGTGTCCATGCTCAGCCAACAGGCGTGACAAGATCTGAGCACACAGACTTTTTCATCTACTCACTGAGTACTTCAGTGACAAAAATAATTATTCAGTCAGTGCTTTCTTGAAGTGGTTATCAAGTGCCAGCGATGTGCCAGCTCCGTAGCAAACGTACCAGCTCTTTACCTGCCCTTGGACAAAACCCAGGGCCTCTTGTGCATGTTACTGCGAATACCGTAACCTGTTTTACTTGTGACCCTCCTCGTTTCTTTGAGTTACTCCCTTTCCAGTCACACTCACACACGTTTACTAAAGCACGTTTCACTTCACACTGTGATTAGTTTTCATACTTACTCGAGAGTAAGCCAAGGTTAATTTTTCTCTTTAGCTTTCGTTTCTGGCACGTATCAGGTGCTTCACAAATGCTTGTTATGGAAAGAATGGAATTGCAAAAACTGTAACCCATATGTTACAGTTATTTAATGGGCACCTCTAATGCTTCAGTCAAAAGGGAAAAATTAAATACTGCCTTTTCTCCAAACCTTTGCAATCAGTGTGGATTGTTCAGTGTCTGCACTGTGTGCATGAGAAGGGGGGCAGACCAAGATCCCGCTGGATCTGTTAAAATGAAGTCTTAGACGGTCCAAAGGTGCAAACTCCCAGTTACAAGTAAGTAAGGGCTCAAGCGTCATGTCTAACGTGATGACTACAGTTAACACTGCTGTATGATATACAGGAAAGTTGTTAGAGTAACCCTGAGACTTCTCATCACAAGGAGAAACGTTTTTTCTTTCTTTTTTTATTGTATCTACATGAGAGGATGTTAGCTAACCTATTGTGGTTATCATTTCACAACATACATAAATCAAACCATCCTGTTGTATGCCTTAAATTTATAATATAGTGATATATGTTAATTATTTCTCAATAAAACTAAGAAAGAAAAATCTGTAAGTGAAATTTAAACATTAAAACCATGATGTTGCACACTTTAAATATGTACAATTTTTATGTGTCAATTGCACCTCCATAAAAATGGGAAATTTTTTAACAGATAAAAAGGTTATAGAATATTCAGAGAATGGAATGCTATGCAGCAGTTACAACAAATGAACTGTCGATGCCTGCAGAACACTACTGGGTGGGGAAGCTGGGCATGAATGAATGCATACTTCATTGTTGCGTGTATACAGCAGACTCGGACAGCCGGCACCCATGGGACTGGGAGATGTCGGATAAATGTAAGTAGGCTCTCCGTTCACCGGAACTCGGGCAACTGGCACCCTCGAGCAACCGACAAAATTCTTCTGGTTAACAGAGAGTCTACTGTATTAAACTCTAGGAATTATAAAATTGAATTTATAGTAGGAGAATGCAGTTCTTGGGTCAGGGGTCAGAGGTGGAGGTTGGCCAGGAAGAGGGACAAGAGAACTTTGGGGGGTGATGGAAATATTCTATCTTGATTGCAGTGGTGGTTCCAATGGATGTGTACATTTTTCAAAACTCATTGATTTTTTACCCTTAAAATGTGTGCAGTTTTTTGTACATAAGTTACATATCAATGAACTTGATTTTATTTAAAAGGAAAAAAATAAACCTTTCCTGTTTGTCAAAACAAAATGTAACCACCTGTTAAAGCTAACTGTTCTTTACAAATTATGTATATGGAAATACTAAATTACCTACATAATTTATAAATCCTGTCTTTTAATTTTTTTAATTAGCAAAGGGATCTTATAAATGAAAAAATCTGTTTTATGTGCTATTTAATAAATATTTGTTGAGTTAAAAAATTAAGTCTATACTTACTTATACATGTGCTTTCAACAAGTTAAATAGTAAGTACTTTACATAGCATGTCTTATGTAATTTCATTCTTATAGCAACCTGTAATTTGGCCCATTATTAAGATGTAGAACTAAATACTCAGAAATGAAGTTATTT
The DNA here is from genome assembly GCA_004026885.1 of Lyroderma lyra. Taxonomy (NCBI): domain Eukaryota; kingdom Metazoa; phylum Chordata; class Mammalia; order Chiroptera; family Megadermatidae; genus Lyroderma; species Lyroderma lyra. The sequence continues at coordinate 13,968 of PVJL010006581.1, read as the reverse complement.
GTCCCAGCTTACATTCCTGATGTGGTTGCTAGAGTGGAAAATTATGGTGTATCACCAAACTGGTACATCTGAGTAGACAGTTTCAGCTCCCATCATGAAAGCTTTTAAATGGAGTTCTTTGTCACCCTGTGCCCATGGAGCATTAGTGGGAGAGGCTTAATGACCAGTGTTGACCAATGTAGACCTCCTCTAAGCACAAGGGAATAATCAGCTTCCTCTCACAGGCTGTCACTTACTCGAATCTGATCAAAGGCTTCTCTCACTGGTTAGAATGACTGTTTTTCGTGGAGTTACCTGAAGGATATGATAGTCTCAGTTCAGGAATCATGTTGATTTTCTGAAAATCATGTGAGTCACCCAACATATTCCCGTTAATAAAGGAGAGCTAGCTCTTTGATCTCTTGACCAGCATCTATACCAGGGTTGTTAATTTTTTTTTTTTTTTTTTTTGAGATGCATTCTTCATTGGGATGGCTGGGACCTTATTTCTTTTAAATTTGTTCATGTCTTTATGTCATTGCTAAATGAGATATTGATCAACATCAATTCTATTTCTATTTCATGCCTGAGAAATACTATTTACTGAAAAGCACATGGGAATGGAAGGAGTTTTACAGCAATGCCACTCACTTTGGAATCCTTTTGAGATGCAGGACAAAAATTACATAATGATTAATCACCGAAAGCTCTTTATGAACAGATGTCAACTGATGAGTTCTTCAGTCAGTCTAGTTGAAGGGAAAGAACTGGAAACTCTCTGACTCACAAAAGAATTTTTAAAAACTGCAGTCATTAGAGGCTTTCGTTTTCTCAACACTGATACCAGTAACTAAGTCATCCATTTGTTGCACACCCCAAAGAGGGTTACAGCTGGGGCAACAAGACATAGTAAAATTGGAGATGGGTGAGGGACAGATCCCTACCATCTTTTTCAAGCTTAAGTGTCTATGTCAAGTTTGGATAATAGTGGACCTACCTCCTGTGAGTACTGTAAGATATACATGAATTATGCATCTTTCATACTGACCTCTGAGAAGAACCTCTAAACGCCTGGCAGTTCTTACATGATGAACCTGGGCCTGATGTAGGGAGGTGACCTTATCTGAGGCTGAGTGAGGCACTGCTGGCATTTTCAGGGACACTGACTAAATAGAAAACATAAGCGGCACTGTTGCTGGAACACGAGTTCTTCATTTACACCATGGGAAGGGATTCATGGACTCACCAAATAAGCCCCGCGAGCAGTGAGTTTATTATAAGGGAAGAAGATAGTACACTCCCCAAATGGCGGAAGTGGGCAGACCAGGAGTAGAGAACAAAGAGGCTTAGGGATTTGTTATCATAAAATAGGGGTGCAAACTGTTCATGGAGTAGGGGTGGCGATGCAGGCCTTCCCAGGGTGGTAGCATCCAGTATCTTTGGGGAGGAGATTGACAAAAGCTAAGTTGGGTCTCAGGAGTTCAGAAACATGGGCTTAGGTTAAAAGGAAATTCTAATTTCCAGGGACAGAATACAAGAGGTGAAAACAGAGCCAGGACGCAGTTTTCGAATTGGAACCAACATAGCAACGTAGTGCAGGAGGTGTGAATATGCAGTAAAGCACCTGCAGAACGGAAGGTGAGTGAACATCATCCATGCTGCTAATTCCTCACGTTGGTGGGGGATTTCTGGAATGATGAGAAGGGTCTCGAGGTGCGATATGGGCTAATTAAAGACAAACATCCTTGTGGACGAGATGCGTGAGCACTCAGACCTCTTTGTCATGCAAGGCCTGTAGTAATAAACTAATTCTGTTGATGGTGATCAGCTTCCTAATGAACTCTCTGTCTTGCTCGGAAGTGGCTTTTGCACCTGTGCAGAATGAGGTTCAGTGAAGTAGGAGCGTCCATAACGGTTCTGAGTTCCTTACGTGGAGAGCAGGAGAGTGCTTGACACTTTATTTTTCTCCCTACTAGCTCTGATTCCACGGTAACACGTGGGACGCAAACTGACCAGTGGCTGTCACTGGCAGTATTATTTCATTAGGGCTGCTTTAACAAGGTGCCCAAAACTAGGTGGCTTGAACCACACACATTTTCTTTCTCACAGTTCTAGAGGCTTGAACTCCAGAACCAAGGCATCAGCAGGATTGGTTCCTCTAGAGGTCGTGACCTTATCTTAACGTGATCACCTACTCTATAAAGATCCTGTTTCTTTTTTTCCTATTTTTTAAACATTATTATTAAAATATACCTAACATATAATATTATGTAGTTTCAGGTGTACACCACAGTTATTCAACATTTATACACCTAAAGACATCACAATGATAAGTTTAGCAACCATCTGACCCCATACCACGTTATCACAATGTTATCAACTGTATTTCCAATGCTGTACATTACATCCCCATGACTTAATTGTTTTATACCTCGAAATTTGAATCTCTTATTGCCCTATGCCTCTTCCCCCTTTTAAAATGTTTCAGTTACAGTTGACATTCAATATTACTTTATATTAATTTCAGGTCTACAGCATAGTGGTAGACAGTTATGCAATTTAAGATCCCCCCGACTAGTCTAGTACCCACCTGACACTGTACATAGTTATGACCGTATTAATGACTATATTCCCCGCACTTCACTTCACATCTCCATGACTATTTGGTAACTACCAATTTGTACTTCTTGATGCCTTTACCTTTTTCACCCTGCTGCCCAGCCCCGCTCCCATCTACCACCCCAATAAATCTAGGGCCCATCTGACACCATACATAGTTATTACAACATTATTGACAGCACTCCTGATGCTGTGCCCCACATCCCCATGACTACGTGCAACAACCAGTCTGTACTTCTGAATCCCGACCCCCTCCCCACCGTTTCACTCATCCCTAACCCCCTCCCATCTGGGAACCATCCAGATGTTCTCTGTCTATGAATTTGTCTCTGTTTTGTTTGCTTGCTTATGTTGTTCTTTAGATTCACATACAAGTGAAATCATAAGACATTTATCCTTCTCTGTCTGACTTGACCACCCATCAAAATACCCTCTAGGCTCATCCACGTTGCTGCATATAGCAAGATTCCATTCTTTTTATGGCTGACTAATATGTCATTGTATGTATGTATTCAAATGTATTTATACATTTGCCCATTCAGGGACACCCTGGTTGCCTCCGTATCTTGTTATTGTAAAATGCTGCAATGAACATGTGGAAGCACACGTCCCCTTGAAGTAGTATTTTGGGTTTCTTCGGAAAAGTACTCCTAAGTAGAGTTACTAGGTCCTTCTTTGTCTTTTATTTCTCTCCTTTTTTTAAAGGTCTAGTTTGTCTGATACAAGTATTGCTACCCCAGCCTTTTCTCCCCATTTTCATGAAATACCTTTTTCCATCCCTATATTTCAGTCTGTGTGCGTCTTTGGATCTGAAGTGCGTCTCTTACAAGCAGCATGTGAGTGGGTCTTGTTTTCTTATCCACTTGGTTACCCTATATTTTTTATTGGAACATTTAATTCATTTACATTTAAAGGGATTGTTAATACATATGTAGTTCTTGCCATTTAATTCATATTATTTATTTATTTTTTCTTTTTTGTCTTAAGAAGTCCCTCTAACATTTGTTGTAATAGTGCTTTGGTGGCGATGAACTGCTTTAGTTTTTTCTTGTCTGGGAAGCTCTTTACCTGTCCTTCAATTCTAAACTACAGCCTTGTTGGGTACAGTAATCTTGGTTGTAGGTCCTTGCTTTTCATCAATTTGACTATTCCATACCAGTCCCTTCAGACCTGCAAAGCTGAGAAATCAGCTGACAATTTCATGGGAGCTTCCTTGTAGGCAACTAACTGCTTTTCTCTGGCTGCTTTTAAGATTCTCTCCTCATCTTAAACCTTTGGCATTTTAATTATGATGTGTCTTTGTGTGGGCCTCTTTCGGTTCATCTTTTTGGAACTCTTTGCACTTCCTAGGCTTGAATATCTGTTTTCTTTTCCAGGTTAGGGGTTTTCTGTAGATAGATTTTCAGTTGCTTGCTTCTGCTCTGCTCCTTCTGGTACTTCAGTGATGCAAATGCTGATACCCTTGGTGTTGTCCCGATGCCCTTAAACTGTCCTCACTTTTTTGGATTCTTTTTTTCCTTTTCCTGTTCTGTTTGGGTGTTTTCTGCTGCATTACCTTCTAAATGACTGATTTGATCCTCTGCTTCATCTAATCTACTATTGATTCCCTCTAATGTGTTCTTTATTTCAGTTACCGTATTTATTCTTTATTTCTGACTGATTCTTTTTTATGTTTTATATCTCCATTTTTATGTTTTCTTTCTCTTTGTTGAAGTTCTCCCTGAGATTGTTGAGCATCCTTATTACCAGTGTTTTGAACTCTGTATGTGGTAGATTACTTTTCTCCATACTTTTTAGTTCTTTTTCTGGAGCTTTGTTCTGTTCTTTCATTTGAAACGTGTTTCTTTGTCTCCCATTTAGGCCACCTCCCTGTGTTTGTTTCTCTGTATTAGGTAGAGCTCTATGTCTCCAATCTTGGTAGAGTGGCATTATGTAGTAGGTGTCCTATGGGGCTCCGTGATACAGTCTCCCTGGTTACCTGAGCCTGGTGCTCTAGGTATGTTTCTTGTGTGGGTTATGTGTGCCCCCCAGTTGTAGTTGAGACTTTGTTTGCTGTTTGCTTGTCAGTGGGAGGGATTGACCCCCGGGCTGATTGGTTGTGAGGACTGGCTGTGACTAAGGTGGAAGAGCTGTAGTGCAGGGGCTGACCCCATAGAGAGCAGGATTGGCTTTAGCAGGGCTCTTGTGCCTGTCCAGTATGTTTTGTAGTTGGGTGGGTGATACCCTTTTTTGAGAGGGCTCCTAACTTCGGGCCAAGTTCAGCTGCAGCCTTTGCCCTGCCTGTGGCTACCTGGCATGAGCACAAAGCAATCTGCTGATTACCACTCATGTTGGGCTTAAAGGTGCCTTTAGAAGCCAAGCTGCCAACCAAGGTTGAATGTCACAGAAGCCTTATATTGCTTGTTTGGGTATTTTGATATACTATTAAATAATATTTATATAATTTCTCTGTTGCAACAATGTCTTAACTGTGCAAGGTCAAATTTGCTTCTAACTGCAATGGGTTAAACTTTTATAGTTGGCTAAATGAATTTCCTCAGCCTTTTGTTCTGTATGCTTGGTGAAGGTTTTGCGGGCTGACAGATTGCTATTATGACCACTGCAGACATTGAAAAATGACTTAGGAGAAACAGCCACTGCTAGGGAAAGACAAATAGCTTCCCAGGAGAGAGGGATTCATGCAGTGGGGTCATTAGCACATATTCAACTTCTTGAACCTCAAATATGTACAGACTTCTGGATTTGGCAGGATCAGTACAGAAGTTACTTTCGAATCCCTCTAATTCCTTTCCCCTCTCTCATCCTCTCTTCCACTGATCCTCACTTGATTTCCTCCTTGTTCTTGGCACCAAATAGATAGAAACTTAGAGGAAATGAGCCCTGCTCCTTGCCTAATCCCTGTACCATGTAACTTTATCAGTCTGGTCTCTGTCTTTTAAGTAGATAACAACACAGATAGCCATATGTAAGACTATGAAATGTGTATAAGTGCTGACTGTATTAATTAATAGGTATGCAATGAATACTTAATGGACAAACACTATGCCAGGCACTATCCTAAGTTTAGAGGATAAAGCTAGAAAGTAGACAAATACCCTCCAAGGGATTTATGGTCTAGTGAGAGGGTGTAGTAAGCAGACAATTAGGATGTGGAGTTAAAATTGCAGTGAGTAAGGACATATAGGGCTCTGGGGAGGGGCACCTTATGTAGACTAGAGATGGGTGCAATGGTGGCTAAGAAAGATGTCCTAAGAAAGTATTTTCACTTTCACCGTGAGTTGAAGATGCGAGCACAGCAAAGTTTATTATCTTCCTTATTATAATGAGGACGGAAACATTCAGTTTTAAGCTGCTACTGGGAAAAAACAGTAAGTCTTAATTTAGTTATTCTTTGGACATGTTAATAAGGGAGCTGCTACTCAGCTCTTTCAGTCCGTTTCCCTTAGCAGTCAAGTTGAGGTATAGCCTGTGTGTGGGGAATGCTGGCAGTCTAAATGACTGGGATCTTTTTGTAGGGTTGTCATAATTCTCTTGACTTAAACTTCCACCTGAGAAAAATCTCTCAACAGAGAGTCCAATAAAGCCTCAAAAGTACACAGTAGGGAGTTCCCTGGTGGTGTAGTGGCTAGGCCTTGGCGCTCTCAATGCCACAGCCTGGGTTCGATTCCCAGCCAGGGAACTATCGCCTACCCCTTCCCCCAATAAAAGTACACAGGGTGCAAAGTGTGAGACAGCTCATCTATTTATTGAAATGTAAGAAAAATCAATGAATGTAGCAAGGAATATTGACTCTTAGGAACTGAAAGTCCCAAAGCATGTCTTGATCCTACGTGGATTAAAGCCTAATGTGACCTGCTATTCCTGGGTAAAGGATTGTTTACATACCCTTTATTGGGGTACTTTATTGAGTACCCCAGTAAAGTCAACTGTACCTCCTTTTGGCTAGAAGGATCCCTCCTCTGGAATTGTCAGCATTGGGTCTGCCTCCCTTCAGCCATAGTCTGTGTCATATATATCAGAGCATGTGACTTGCTATAGAGTTACTGTAATACTGTGCTGTGTTGTTGAGTGAGGTCTGTCTGGGAGTTCTCCCTGCATTGAAGGGGCACTGTTAGTAATGTTTCTCACCGAGACTACTTGGAAGTCACTTTGGGAAGCAGGGAGATGTCTTGTGAAGAGGAATTCACAGTGGCCAGGGTAAATTGACTCATTATTTCCCCACTTACTCCAGAAGGCCATTTTTACTTTAACATACATTTTTCTAAAAACAGGCATATACATTGAGTCCTTCAGTGAATTTTCACTGACTGATTTGTCTGTTCTTAAACTACTTACATTGTTTTAAATACTGCAGTTTTAGAATATGCACATTTTCAAATTTATGATATATTCAAGTTGTTTTTCAAAGGGAATACATCAATTTTCACTTCCACGGTTGGGTGTGAAAAACCCTGTTGCTCTATATTTTCTCAAGAAGTTGAAAAAATCCATTTTAGTTATTGTCAACCTGATGGCTGAAAAATGGCATTCATTAACTTAATTTGAATGTCTTTTATTACTAGTGAGACTGAAAAGCTTTTTATCTGTTTATTATTAAATTAGATTTCATCTTCTGTGACTTTTCTTTCATATACTAGCATTTAAAAATAAATTTATTGTGTTTGCTTTAAAGAATTATATATAGATAGATAGATATAGATAGATAGATAAAATATTTTATCTTTTAAAAATGTTATAAATATCATCTCCCAGTCTGTTGCTTGACTTTTAATTTTGTCTATAGACCTTTTCTGAGGACGGATGTTTTTAGTTTTAACGTGGTCAAATTCGGAAGTCTTTTTTTCCTTTAATATATATTTGCCTTTTGTGTTTTGTTAATCAAACCCTTTCAAAGATACTCTCCTAAATTTTCTACTAATTTTCAAGTTTGTTTTTTCTTTTGGCTAGGTTTTTTGGGTATGGTTCAAGATTGGATATATTGTAAGCTTGAAAATGTTTATATGTTTTGACTCAGCAACTCTACTTATAGAATAAACTTTAATGAAACCCTTGTACATGCATAGAAGGAATCATGGACTCAATGTTGTAAACAAAGCAATAGTTTTATCAGGAAAACAATGACCTAAATGCAAAAGTGGAATGAAAAATGATGTATGGTAAATTCATATGATGGAGTAGCATACAGAAATTATAAGGAAAAATATATTAAATCAGATAGATTTCAAAAATAATAGAGTATTAGTAGTAGACTGCAGAATAGCATGGTATATGGATGACACTTTCATATTAATTTTCAATATCACATAGTAAGGCAACACTATATGTTCTTACATGGCTATATATTTACATAACATATTTTTAAATGGCCTGGAAAACTATCTGTGAAATTCATGATGGTAAAGACATAAATATAAATATCCAAGAAACTTAATGAACCCCAAGTAGGAAGAACTGGGAGCCCTACATGGAGGTACATTATCATCAAACTTTTGAAAGCCTAGGACAAAGAAAGACCCTTGAAAGCAACAATAGAGAAGTTACTCATTACATGTAAGGTATCTGCAATCAGATTAATAGCAGATTTCTTATCAGAAACTTTGGAGGCCAGAGGCTGTGGGCTAATACATTCAAAGTGTTGAAAGAAAAACCTGTCAATCAAAAAATCTGAGATTTGAGAGAACTGTTTTCTTATACGTAAGTGACGTATGAAGACGTTACCAGAGAAACAGAAGCTTATGGTGTGTGTTACTACCAGATTTGTCCTGCAGAAATACTAACAGCAAGTTGAAATAAAAAGGCTAGGTAGTAACTCAAAGCCAAAGAAATAACTGCATGAGGGTAAATACCCAAGCAGTTATAAAAACCAGTATTCCTGTAACTTTGGTTTGTCATTCTGCTTCTTGTTTTCTAAGTGAAACTACTACATTAAAAGAAATATTAGTCTACAAGTTAGTAGTAGTTTGTAACTTTGCTGGTAACTCCACATTTTGTTTCCTACATAATTTAAGAAATTAATACATAAAAACAATTATTACTTTATGTAGACATACGGTATATAAAGATGCAATGGTGTAACATCATTTAGTGGCATGGGATAGGCACAGTAATTCAGAAGCAGAATTTTTGTAATTAAACTTCAGCTGGTACAAATTCAAGTTAGAGTGATATAAATTTAGGATGTTAAATGGTAACCACAGAGAAAATAACTATAGCATATACACAGAAATGGAAATCAGAATTAAAATGGCTTCCTGCAAAAAATCAGCTAAACATGAAAGAAGATGGAAGTGCAGGAAATGAGGGCCAAGAAAGCTACAAAGCATGGAACAGTGACAGAGATAGGCCTCTTCTTGTCGGTAACTACTTTCAATGTAAACAGACGAAACTCTCTTGTCAAGACAAAGATCGACAAAATGGTTAAAATACCATGGTCCTACTATGTGCTGTGTACAGGAGACTCACTTTCGACCCACAAACACAAATACTTTGAGAGGAGGGAGAGCACAGAAAGAGATATTTCATACAAATAGTACCAAAAGCAGTCAGGGCTGGCTATATGAACCTCAGACAAAATGGACTTTAAATCAAAAGACTACAAATCGAGTTACAAGGAACAAAGAAGAACATTAGATATGAATAAAAAATTTTAATATAGCAAGAAGATAGGACAATTATAAACATTTCTGCCCCTAATAACAGACGTTCACAACATATGAAGTAAAAAGGGACAGAACCGAAGAGAGAAATCAGCAGTTCTCTAAGTTGGAGACTTCACTATCATTCTCAGTAATGGCTAGAGCCACCAGAGAGAAGTGAAGTGAGGAAACAGAGGGTGTGAATGGCACAGTAAACCAGTTAGACACACTTACATGGACGCCCTACCCAGCAGCAAAATGCACATTCTTTTCAAGTGTACATGGGACGGTGCCTTCTCAAGGGTAGATCATGTGTCGGGCCACACATGACGTCTTAATAGATTTTAAAAGGTAGATATAATACAAAGTATCTTCTTTGACCCCAATGGAATAAAGTTAGAAATTAATAACAGAAGAAGAACTGGAAAATTCATAAATTTGTGGAAATTCATGTACTCTTTAACAGCCAATGGATCAAAAAAAAAAAATTCACAAGAGAAATTAGGAATTATCTTGAGCCAAATGAAAAACAAAAACACAGTATACCCAGACTTAAGGGCCACAGTGAAAACAGTGCTGAGGGGGAAATTTATCACTCTAAATCCTTTCCTTAAAAAAAGAAGAAAGATGTCAAATCACCAACCTAACTTTACAACTTAAAGAACTGGAAATAGGACACACTACACCCAAAGTTAGCAGGAAGGACATAAGGAAGGTGAGAGCAGATCGGAATGAGGTAGAGGACAGAGACACAATAGAGAAAATCAGTGAAACTAGCAGTTCTTTAGAAAGACCAGCAAAATTGACAGACATTTAGCTTTATGGGCTGAGAAAGAGAGAAGCAGCAAGCAACCAACGTCGGAAATGAAACTGAGGGCGAGGAGCCAGCTCTGCATCCGCTGCCCGGCCTGTGACCTTCCCCAGGCCCGCAGCCTGTGTGAGGCACGGCGCGGGAGCCACACCTGCCCGTGCTGCCCCTGTCCTTGTCCCTCAACACGTGGACCACGTTTTGGAACTCGAGCCACCGGTGCACTCAAGCAACCTGCAAAAAGATGGAAGAAACGTTACATTTATCCGGCATGGGTGCAGGTTAACCGTGAGTCTACTGAGGCCGGTAGGAAAGGCGATTGGCCACCACCTGGCATTGGGACCTATGCTGGTGATGCTGTGGGGACAGCCTGAGCCCCTGGGGACAGTGACAGACAGATGCGCTTTCTGCCTAGCTGAAGAACGTGAGTTCAAGAATTCAGAAGTATTTTCCAGACTTCTTTGAGGCTGCACTTTGTGTCAGTGTGACTGGACCTTCTGTTGCTGCTTACAGTACACTTCCCACATTTACTCAGTTTAAGTTCACAGTTTATAATTCTCTAAAAAAATCAGCCATAGAGGAAGAGGTAGACTGCATTGAATCCATCTTTTCTGTCATCTTAAAGAAGATGCAAAGGCTGAAAAGTTCACTCAGTATCATCCGATGATGTGCCTCAAGTTCTCTAAATTCTTTGTGTGAAATAAGCACAAAAGTAAATTTTTGCTGAAGCAGAGGGAAAAGAAACGGAAGTGGGAACATTTCTACCAATGCTATAAAAATAAAATGATTATAAGGGAGTACTATAAACAGTTGTATGCCAGTTTTGCCAAAAAAATGTGTAATCCAGATAAATGGAGAAATTTCTGGAAATGCAAAACCTTCTGAGCTTTGATATCTTCTAATCCATTGCCTTCCTGTAGTTGATTACTGTGATTTTTCCCCCACCAACAGTTAATTATCTGTTTGCGCTTCTACTGCTGATAGCACCATGGGCTTCCTTTGAATTGCGTTTTGTGAGCATGTGACTCATATGTGTTGTGTTGGTCACCGTTATTGGTGCAGGGGTGGACGTGAGCTCTTGCCACACCAGTGAAAATCCTTGAGCAGCAGCTCCAGGACTTCTGCTGATACTGTCAGGAAACGTGTTCCCTTTTTCTGCTGTTGTTACCCAGCAGATGCTTCAGGGTCACATCCTTGGGCCAGAATCTAAATCTGCGTCCTTCCCATCCAGAGTTCTACCCATTTCACACCCTTCCTCTGTAGAAGGGAGCTATGACACCTCCGACTGGGGGTGTTGGCGGTTTCCCATCTGGCTCCCAGTTCACGTTGCATTTACTGACTGTGTTCGTCTTGTGTCACACGCGTAATGAAGTTCGCAGTCACTCATGTTCCTGACGGAAGGCAACAGGACTGACAGATTCAGAAGGGATGAAAAGATGTCTTTGATTTCTGGATGTTTGTCTTGTCAGAAATAAATAAGGATGAGATTTGATAGGATGTCTTGTAAATAATTCCGGGCTGGAATGCACAGAACACTCACGTTGCCAACTCCACGGCAGATGCTCTAAACGGAGAGGGCGTGTTCCTCCTACGAAAGTGGGCTTCAAAAGTCGAATGTTTAATTCTTCTAATACAAAGACTTTAAAAACTCCAAAGAAAGGGAATTCTGCATAACTTATTTTGACAAGAATCAGACCACTATATTTAACCGTCTGGTTCTAAATTTAGGAAAATACAAGATATTATCCCCCAGGCGAAAGGCACACGAAGAACAATTTAAACAAGTCTTTTGTGTCCCAGCATGGCCGCCTTCCTACACGAATACGGATTTAGCGGTTTCAGTTTGCCATGGGGCCAATTCAGGAGGGAAAGCAGTGGGTCTGGGGCAGTTGAAAAAGTTTTCTTGGAGATACAGATCGCTGAGGCTTCTTGTTGCATTTCTGATCTGTCAGGATCCTTGGGGGCACTCTGAAGATTCACGCAAATATGACTCTTATAGTGCTTGTCAACAGAGTTTGCTCAGGCAACAGCAAAGCAAATGGCTTCTTGCCTTTATAGCGTCATAATCTTCAAGGTTGGTCCAGATGGCTGCACCGGGAAAGGCGTTAACTGCACGCAGTGCAGCAGGGGTGCCCCGAACCAACCAACCAACCAACCACGAATCCCAGCAACGATGGAACCTGCAAGACCAACATTCTGAGTTTAATGAAGAACTTCTGGTTTCCATCCCATGTATGGTTGATGGAAGGCAAGAAGTGATCTTTATTACCATCAGAATTTTCCTTCCTCATCTGTGAAGAACGCTTTGGCTGTTTATTTCAAATGTAATTCAGATTCTTTTAGCCATTTATGCTTGCTCTGCTGGTCACAGTTTTTGAATGGAGGGCTAAGGCTGTTCTATTTGATTGAATGAGATTTTTACAAATGTTTTTTATTTTTCTTTCTGAACTAAGGTTGCTATATTGTTAATTTGATGGGACACTTGAGAGCTGGTAGTGGGCTAACCACTGTTAGCAGGGGAAGGTGGCGCTCATCTGTCATTCAGATCACTGGTGGGGCAGATGCAGACCTCCCATGGCAGCCCTGGTGGATTGTGAGACTTGTTATGTGCCATTCCTAAGCCCACAAGAAACAAGCCATTAAAGGTGGCAGGAAGGGAGGGGACCGAAGGAAAAAAAAAGTCATTTTAAACTGAATTATGTTGTCAAGCTGAGTGAAACTTGGAAGGTGAGATCCTAAGAATAGAAAATATTCTATTCTAATACAGTGTCAAAGCATATAGGAAGACTGGACAGTTTAGGAGAGCACATGCATTAATGCTTTGACTTCCCAGGTGGGACATCCTGACAGGAAGCCTCCTGACGCTTGGGTTTCTCTGCTCCCACTGTCCTCTGAGTGTCATTTGGAGTGAGGGTCCCGTACCTTTAAGACTGACCTAGGTGCCGTGTGAGCCATTTAGACGGAGGAAGGCAAGCATGGCTCCATTCATTTTAGGGTCTGGAGGATCCTGGGAATAAGTGCCCTGGGGGTTGTCTTGTCTAAGCTCAGTGGGAGGGTGGGAATTAGGAGGAATGTTTCAACTCACTGAGGCCAGTCACTTGGTTAGGGCCTCAGGATTGCTGGGGGGAGAGAGACAGACAGACAGACAGACAGAGTGAGAGAGTGAGAGAGTGCTTTATGACATGCAGTGATGGAATTTTGGGGAGGACTATAGGAACTTCATGCTGGTTCTCTAAAACCTTAAACGACTCTGAAAAGATACTGATGAGCCTAATAAGGTGGGAACTCATGGTGAGAAAGGATGGTGACAGACAGTGAGACGTTCTCTGTCACTGGTTGCCTTGATGGATAGGCCCTCTCAGGAGCCTGACTCATGTAAAAGATGACATCCACAGAACTCTGTCTTCTATTTTGGCCCTCTTGGACAGTGCAGATCCTAAAACACAACACCCAACTAGACACACGGCCAAGAAAACTGTTCTGCGAGTCTCTGAGAGAGAAACAGTACAGATGGACTTTCCGGGACCTGGGAGGTAGGCTTGCTCACTGTGACACGTCATTCTCCCAGAAAAAAGTCACACATGGATTCGAGAGCGACTTGGGGGAGTGCAGGAGGCAAAGTGCGGCTTGCAGGGAAGTCAGCCGATCCTTCGGGCTCGGAAGGTTTGATACGATGGTTAGAATGCCTTTCTTTGCTTTGGGCACAGTGCTGCCGAACGTCATCTTCAGCTGTTTGCTGATACGTGCAGGTCTTTGTTAGCTCTGTGTAGCTGGTATCAAGGCAAATTGGGGGGCTGAATTCCTCTAGTAATTTAACATTTTGGCCAGCAGTGAGACGCTGGCTTTCTCCCAACGTTAGGACCACTCACTTCTCTCCCCTTATCTGCCCCGCTCTTCCCCACTCTCTCCCCCTCTCTTCTCCCTCCC
>PVJL010006580.1:62830-90247 GCA_004026885.1 Lyroderma lyra | reverse complement strand
CCAGGCGCGCACGGTCAGCCCAGCCCAGGCGCACACAGTCAGCCCAGCCCAGGCGCACACAGTCAGCCCAGCCCAGGCGCGCACGGTCAGCCCAGCCCAGGCGCGCACGGTCGGCCCAGCCCAGGCGCACACAGTCAGCCCAGCCCAGGCGCGCACGGTCGGCCCAGCCCAGGTGCGGCGTGCGGGTAGGTGGGAAGCTCAGTTCTAGGGGGAGGGCCCGGGGCAGCAGGGAGGTGTCAGTGCACAGTGGGCGGCGGGGACAGAACATCTCAGCAAAGACCCAGCAGCTCAGGACGGGCTGGAGGCGTGGGGTGCCGAGCTGGGCGGGGCTTCCTTCTGGGTGCGGCAGGAGGGTTTGGGGCAGGACCTCGTGACAGCGGAAGCACAGCCATCATGCTTTGTACGTCTTGGTCCCCAGGCTTCGTGTCCCAGCTGCCCACGCTGGAAGCCACTGACACCACATCTAAGTCACCGGCATCCCCGGGCCGGAGCGGAGAGGGGCCCCGTGCTCTCTGGGCAGCACGGCGTGGGGGCTGGAGCCAGGCTGGCTGGGTCCAAGCCCTCGTCGACCCCTGACCTGCGTGGGGCCCTGGGCAGTTTGCATACCCGCTCTGGGCCTCAGTGTCCTAATCTGTAAATGGGGTGAGAAGATTAAAGTAGTTCACGGGTGCAGAGCACACAGCACCTCCCTGGCTGCTAGCAAGTGCCCCGACCGGTGACCGCGCCTCCGCTTGTGTCCCCTCTGAGGAGCGGTATGAGGAGCAGTTCCTGCAGGAGGAGACCGTGTCCCAGCAGGTCAACTCCATCGAGCTCCGGCAGACACGGCCCCTGGCGCCTCCCGAGGTGGTGAAGCCACCACGGCCCCTGCACAGGCAGGTCCACCTGAGGGGCCGGCCGGCCTCCAAGCCCACGGTCATCCGGGGCGTCACCTACTACAAAGCCAAGGACCCTGAGGAGGAGAATGACATCGACGAGCAGCGTGAGTGGGGGCAGCAGGGTGGGGAGGGGGCTGCCATGGGCCCCATGGGGCCACACACGCCTCTGTCCCCCAAGCGCTGTCACCAGGGATGTCCCTGCGACATGGACACTGAGGCGGAGGGGAGTGGCTCGTCCACTTCTCCTGCTGAGACTTCCCACGGTCCTGACCGGGCACAGACAGCGGTGCGCTCCCCACATTGTCCACCCTCAGCCCTGCCTAGCTCCTGAGGGGGCCTGGCTCTGCACCCCCATCGTGCCCCTGCCCAGCGCCCCACCACCCCCAGTGGCCCCGTCTCTGAGTCGGGTATCACATGGGGGCTGGAGCCCTCCAGTCACCCGTCCTGCTGTTGGCCACCGGTCGTGCCCTCCCAAGCCTCAGCGGCCCCCTGCTTGTCCCCCAGAAGATGAGTTGTTCAGTGGTGACAACGGCGTGGACTTGCTGATTGAGGATCAGCTCCTGCGACACAACGACCTGCTGACCAGTGCTGCCCGTCACAGCGCTGCTGTGACCGCGGACGTGGGTGCTGAGCCCACGGCCCTGCCCTCGGCTCCCCGTGCCCCCGACCCCACGCTCTCAGCCTCGGTGGAACCCCCGGCCGCACCACTGCCATCGCCCGTGGTGTCTGCAGAGCCCCCGGCGCAGGCCGTCCCGGCTCCGTCCCCTCAGGTGGCGGCCACCACCGTGGCCCAGGGTGCAGCCCAGCCTCCTCCAGCCCCGTCGTCTCTGCCCGCGGCTCCTGGGGATGCATTTCTGGGGACCACGCATACGGCCCCCGGGCCCCCCACCGCCATGAGCGCAGACTCCCCGGGGAAGGACGCTACCACCAGGCAGGGCACAGCCCCCGCCAGCCCCACCCTGAGCCCCGAAGAGGAAGATGACATCCGGAACGTCATAGGTGAGCTCGCGGCGCTGGCGGCCTGGTAGCGCAGGCCGAGGCTGAGAGTCCCCCGAAGGGTGACGACGGTGGGGACCCCCCCTCTGAGACGTGCTGACCCGGCGGAGCCGAACCCTCACCCGGGCGGTCAGCGTCGGGGCGCCCGCTCGGCTCTGTGGTGTGGGGTGCGGCCAAGTTCGCTTCTCGGCCGTAAGTTTGCTGTGAAATCAAAGAGGCTCTGATTGGGGTGGGGGGTCGCAGGACAGCGGGGGAGACGCCGCAGGTCCCCGGTCGGTTGGGGCTGAACCGGGCGTGGCCTCGGCCCGCCGCCCTCGGGCTGTTTGCTGTGCGATGCTGGAGCCCTGGTTTGAAAGGGGGCACCTTCCAAAGGGAACGAGCCGCCCCGAGGTTTCCAAACCCAGCGCCCCGGTCTCCCCAGACGTCTCCCGTGACCCTCGGGGCTGGAGCACTCAGAGACTCCAGCAACGAGGAAAAGAGAATTTCGCTTTTGGTCGTTTAAACAGCGCTCGGCCGAGGGTAGCTCCAGGCCCGAGAACTGGGGATGCAGCGGTGACAGGCTGTCAGCACCAGGGGGCGGGGCCTCGCGTCCCAGGGGCGGGGTCTCGCATCCCGGGGCGGGGCCTCGCATCCCAGGGGCGGGGCCTCACGTCCCAGGGGCGGCGCTGCGCTGGCCGGAGTCTGCGCAGCCCCCAGATTTGGGAGCAGTACTCTCCCGGATGTGCCCTGAGTCACGTGACAGGCGGCTTCCCGCCCTCGGTGCTCTACGTGTCACCTGGCCCGCCCTCCAAACCGCAGGGGCCTTCAGGGATGACCGGGGGCCTGTGCGGCCACTCCTTGTCGATGGAGGAGTGGTGAGGCCCACGCTGTCTCACTCCTGACTCCCTGCCCGGCCCCGTGCAGCCGCATCGTGAGACGGGGGTGACCGGGTGTCACAGCACCGGGAAGGTGTGGCCGTGTGCGTGGCCCCAGCCCACGGGCTCTCACGGTAGAGAGGACCCTCCAGGCAGCACTGACAGTGGGAGCCGAGGTGGCTGGCTAGTGGTCACGCCCCCTCAGCAGTCACACGTGGTCTCGGTGTCATCCAGGGCTGTGGTCAGTGACAATAGTGAATATCGAGCGTTGCGGCCTTTCAGCCTGGTCTAGAGCACGTCCTGACTCTTCAGGCACCAGGTTACTCCGCAGAGCGATCAGGATGTCGCTGAGTCCCTGTCCCTTAAGGCACACGTGACCTTAGAAGGAGGTGCCCACAGAAGAGCAAGCTCTCCGGCTCCTCTGCGTCCTCAGAAGGGACCCCCCCCCCCCCAGGCTATAGCAGGGACAGTGACACAGGCTGCAGGACAGCTCTCTAGGACCTGGCAGGTGGTCCTCAGGGGCACGAGTATCTGCTGCTGAGTCTGGGCTGATCTCCACCGGTGCCCCTCAGGGCACTCAGCAGCTGCTGCAGCTTTAGCCTGTGGGGGACAGGGTAGGGGTGGGGCACGCTGAGATGCCAGGCGCCCCGTGAGAGCGGTGGTTCTCAGCACAGACGGTCTGGGCGTGGTGTCGGGAGAGGACGCAGCTGAGATCCTTGGGGACGGCTCTGCAGGGTCGAGAAGTCAGAGACAGCAAGAGCAAAGCGTGGTGGGGACGGTGGCTTGGGACACATCAGGATGGAGCAGGGCACAGGGTGGAGGACAGGAGAGGTGGGACTGATGCTGGGACGTGTCCAGGGTGGGGATCCACGGGGCTGCGGCACCTACCCAGGAGTTCAGGCTCCGAGAGCCGGGAGAGTGGGCCGCAGAGGCTTGGGGGGCTCTTCTCCATCACCCCAACCTCCCCACCGGCCTCTCCCTCAGGACGGTGCAAGGACACCCTGTCCACCATCACGGGACCCACTACCCAGAACACATATGGGCGGAACGAAGGGGCCTGGATGAAGGACCCCCTGGCCAAGGACGAGCGGATCTACGTGACCAATTATTACTATGGCAACACTCTGGTGGAGTTCCGGAACCTGGAGAACTTCAAGCAGGGTACGTCTGTGTTGGGGGTCCCACTCAGGGCCCTTCTGCCGCTGCCCTCACTTTAATCATGGCCAGACCCTGGAGGGGGACGCCCGTCCATGCTCCCTCGGTCCTCTGCTGGTTCATCTCTGAGCTCTGCCTGCCTCCACGGTCCTGGGACTGGGGAGGTCCTAGAGCAGGACCCAACATGGTAGGGAGCCCCCCCTTTCCCATGGTTCCTGACGGCTCACGTGGGGTGGCCCCTGTGTCCCTGGGGCAGGTCGGTGAGGCTGGTGGGAAGGTTATTTCTGATGTGGGTGCTGGGGCGCAGGGAGGTCAAGCAGTTTGCTAGAAAAGGTAGAAGTGGGGGAGCCAAGATTCAGACCGGGGCGACCCCGCCTGTGGATGGATGGCGCTGAGCCGCCGCCGTGTCACCGTGCAGGCCGCTGGAGCAACTCGTACAAGCTGCCCTACAGCTGGGTGGGCACCGGCCACGTGGTGTACGGCGGGGCCTTCTACTACAACCGCGCCTTCACGCGCAACATCATCAAGTACGACCTGCGCCAGCGCTACGTGGCGGCCTGGGCGCTGCTGCACGACGTCGCCTACGAGGAGGCCGCGCCCTGGAGCTGGCAGGGCCACTCGGACGTGGACTTCGCCGTGGACGAGAACGGCCTGTGGCTCATCTACCCGGCGCTGGACGACGAGGGCTTCAGCCAGGAGGTCATCGTCCTGAGCAAGCTCAACGCGGCGGACTTGAGCACGCAGAAGGAGACCACGTGGCGCACCGGGCTGCGGAGGCACCTGTTCGGCAACTGCTTCGTCATCTGCGGCGTGCTGTACGCCGTGGACAGCCGCAGCCAGCGCAACGCCAACATCTCCTACGCCTTCGACACGCACACCAACACGCAGATCGTGCCGCGGCTGCTGTTCGAGAACGAGTACTCCTACACCACGCAGGTGGACTACAACCCCAAGGACCGGCTGCTGTACGCCTGGGACAACGGCCACCAGGTCACCTACCACGTCATCTTCGCCTACTGACGCCCGGCCGCGCGGGGGGGTGTGCTGTTCAGAAAAATATATGTTATTTTGTATAACGTCAAATGACCGTTTGGGTCTATTTTTGTTACACGGGTTGTAGATCGATCCGATCGTGTGTGTGCTGGTCTCATCCTCCACGGCTCCTGGTGTGCAAACGAACTTCTCCTGACCGGCGACCTCCTTCCTTCCAGCCCTCGCCCTCCAGCCGCCCGGTCTCCGCCGGGGAGGTCTCCGCCGGGGAGGTCCCCACCTGGGCCCTGCTCGCAGGGGTCCCGGGAGCAGGGGTGAGGGGGCGAGAAGGAAGTGCTGAGGGGCGGGAAGCAATTGTGTGCTGGAGAAGTTTTAAACACCGAGAAAAATGCTTCTTTTTTTTTTTTTTTAATAAAGAAGACATTTAAGATCACCCCGAACGCGTTTTTCTGTGGCGCTAATCTGCCCGGCCCTTGGCGGACCTGAGCACGTGGCACTTCCTCGGCCCTGGAGCTCTCTCCTTCTAGAGCTTTCCAAGCATTGGCAGCTTCCCTGCACAGCATGCCCAGGTCTGGGGAGAGCAGCGTGACCCGGGAGAACAGAGGGACGCTGGCTGGCCGCGGGGGCGGGGCTGACCGTGTTATTTTCCATGGGGCCTCAGCCGAGCGGGGAGCTGCCTGGCCTGCCCTGGAGCTAACCGGCGGCCAGCAGGCCGGCCAGGAGCTGGCCGAACACTGGGGTGAACTTGCTGGGGTTTGCACAGCAGCTTGGGGTTTGGAGGCAAGGCTGGGGGTGGGGTTCCGCCAGCAGCCCTTAGAAGAACCCCCCAACCCCGCCCTGGACCCCCACCCCACTCCCCCCGAGCGGAGCCCAGAGGCCTCTCAGGCTGGTGCACACGGAAATTGTGGGGACACAGAGGGCTGTCGTGCAGATGCCCCATGTGTCACCCTCTCAGTGACAGAGGAAATTCAGGAACCGTCACCCTCCCTGTCCCCCAGGGGCCCTCAGACCTTCTCTCTTGGCTTCTCTGTCACTTGGCCCGCTGGAGGCCCAGCACACCAGCCCGGGCTGAGTACCCAGAGCCGGCGCCCCTGGCCTCTTGCTCAGACTCCATGACTGGCCAGACTGTCTGTCCACGGAGCACGTGGCCGCGAGGAATGATCCCAGTTGGGGGCCCGGTGTCAGCTCCCTGGGGATGAGGGGTGGCACTAGCTTCTCCCCAGTGCAAGGCCCATGAGACCCCTCAGGTGCGGCATCCCCGCAGGCCCCCTGACGCGGGTCCCAGGCTCTGGTCAGGACGGGCAGCGGGGAGGGGGCCCTGGGCCGCCGGGAGATGTCACTCAGCCCACCCGGCCGCATCCCCACGGGGGTCGGGGGTCAGCGTGCGCCCCCCTCCAGGCTTCTCTGTCCTGCAGCTGCTTCCCGGCCGGCACCGCCCCCGCTGCCCCTCCCCGCCCCCTGCGTGCGGTCGCGTCCTCCGGGCCTGGGAGCCGCCTCCGCCCTGTTCCCGCGGGCCGGCCTCCCCTCCCCCGCTCCTTCCAAGAATGCGCCATTTCACAGAAAGTTCCGTTTCCACGCGGCCGGGCTCAGCATCGCGCAGGAATGTCTGACGTCATCACCCGGGTGCCCCGCCCCCTGCCCTTCCCCCGGGGTCCGTCCCCAGGACCCTGCGCCCCGCTCCCCTCCAGGGCCGCGCTGCACCCCCCCTCCCAAGGGCAGCTGCCAGCTCCCGGCGTCTCAGCCCGCTGGGGTCCCCTGGGCAGCGCTGACGGTCCTCGGGCCGCCTGGGGCCCGACGCCCAAATCCCGGAGCGTGGGGGGCAGGATCAGGGACCCCAGGGTCGCCGCGTCTGAGGACGCAGGGACAGCGCCGCCCCGAGGGGGTCCGGAGCCCACAGCCAGGGACTGACGCCCAGGCGCCCACCCAGACCTTGTCCCCGGGGCCGGGGGGGGGGGGGGGCGGGGGCTCTGTCCTCAGCGGTGCCCCTGCCCAGCACACCCGGGGCTCCGGGCCTCCCCGGGCATCGTGCGCCAGGGCGGCCCCGCAGCAGGGGGTCCGGGGCTGCGCGGGACCCCAGGGGTCGGACCCCAGGACAGCCGCAGCCCCCCGCGTGGGCGCTGCCCCCTGAGGGCTCGGCCCTGAGTCCTGACACCCTGGGCAGCGGGAGGCCCCGTCCTCTCAGGCAGAACCTGCACAGGTTCTCAAACGCCCGTGGGAGCCCCACGCAGACTGCCGCGCCCCGCAGGCCTGTGTCGGGGCCAGAGAACTTGCATTTCTAGAAGGTGCCACGGCTGCAATAAGCATCACAAAGCAGCAGGAAGGGCCGGGAGACGCCTGGGGGTGGGGTGCGGGTCGGGGCTCCGTCTTCCGGGTCCCTCGCAGTCCTGTCCCTGCGCAGGAGCAACGTGTGCAAGGACGTTCGCACGAGGTGACGTAGCCGCTACGTGCACACACACGGACAAACGCACATGCCCGCGAGACGGTGGCTCTCGGTGGCTCTCCAAATGCTCAGAAATTCGAGTCAACAAACAATTCTGACTTAGCCCCAAATGCCCAAAGAACCCTATCCCCAGCACTGTGTCCAGTCCCCATGGGGATAGTGACCGCGAGCTCCTGGGGACACAGGGACGACAGGTGGACAGGTGCCCACGAGCAGCCGCAGTGCTGACTCTGGCACGGGTGCTGCCTGCACCGCAGAGCTGAGCCACCGTGTCCCCTGCATGTCCACGTCCCCACGTTGAGCACGGGGTGGGAACAGCCAGCCGGTGGGGCTGCCAGGCCGGAGGGACCACGTGTCGGTCTGCTGTGAACAAGGCGCTCAGAGGAGACCTCCGGCATCCCCAGGAAACTAGGAACAACGTGGGGGACGCACCGTTTGTGTCCCAGGACCTTGTCTGTGGCCATGACGAGGACACAGGCCAATGCAGCTCCCGTCTCAAGGCTCCCCTGGGAGCAGCTGGTGCCTGAACAAACTCACCTCTCAGGTTGACCAGAAACGTCCCTACTCTTCTGTCGGGGTGGAAGGGGCGTCAGTCACATTTTGGAGGACAGAAGGTCGTGTGGTCCAGCTGCTGCTCGCTGAGTCTCCCTCCAGTTACGACCTTGCTCCGGCCCTCCTGCATTTCTTCACTAGTGACCCCACTCCGTCTCCTGCCCCACTGCCACTCCCGACACGAAGCTTCCGCTGAAAAGCTGGGACAATGAGGCGGGTCTGTCCTCCTGTCACCCGCCGCCTGCGCACGACCCCTCTGCGGGCTCCAGCTTGAGGCCAGGCGTCTTCACTGGGTCCCCACCCCCCATCGTAGGCAAACGGACTGACAAGAGGGCATTCGGGGTCGTTTTCTGAAAAGACGTCTACGCCGGGGTCTTGGGGAACAAATGTGGCTTTGGCTCTATGAGATGCCTGGCATTGTGACCTTGTGTATCCGTGGCCCTGCTCATGGGCTGTGGTTACGCCGTGGTAACTGGGAGCCATCTGCGGCCCACGGTGACCAGCTAGCTCATCACCCCTCCGGGGTTACCATCGGTCATTCCACGCTGCAAGGGGCCTCTGGTGTGACTGAGGAACCCAGCTTCCCCATGTCGCAGGATAAAGTACGAGTTATGAAACATTTTCCCCCCTTAATGGGACTGTAGTTCAAATATCTGGACACAATAAAGGAAACTTTTACTTCACCAGGCCGGGGAACGAGAGAGGAATTCAATCATCTCATCCAAACAGTAACAGCGGTTTTAGGCTCCCTGTTCATTATTAACAACTTAACACTGAAGACCCACTTGGGTCTTTTTTTTCTCCTTCTAGACACAGAACAAAACAAGGCAAATGTAAAGATCTTTATTTGAGCTTTACACAAAGAACCAGCATTGCATGATAAAGATTGCTCCAAAGCACACAATGGCCCCTCGTCATTGTTTCTTTAGGTTACAAACCAGCACGGACGCTAAGGGGAGACTGGTCCATCTTCCCCCCATTTCTCCTTTAGCGTGGACCCAACCGTACAAAGAAAATCCTGGTGAAGTGGCACCTGTCACTCTGCCAGGTACGAGCAGCACAACGGAAGCACTGAGGTTGCAGCCCGGCCACACGCCAGAGTGCTGAGAGCAGAAACCACCGTCTCCAAGGCCTTGTGGGGCAGGTCCCCACCGCCTCCTATCCAGGTGGCCAGTCTGGAATTGAGGCCTGGCTGTGACTTACAGTGTCTAGCATGCATCCGCAGAGGTCAGCTGCTCACCTGTTATTACCACACTGAGGGACATGCCAAGCCTCCTCCTCACCAACTTATGGTCACTAATAGTCACCAACTTCAGTAGGGGCAGGAAGCAAAACAGCGTGATGTGCATTGACCTTGGCAAATTTGATAAACTGTGATTTATTTACTCCCTGGTTCCCCAACCTAACTAACATCATTAGAAGTCCTTAATGTGCTAAATCTCTAATGCTTAAAGTCAGCAAACCCATGTTGACGTGTGTGACTCACACACAGGACCAACTTTTCCTGATCAAAACTCCCGTCTCCTTCTTTCCCTGAATTCTGAAAGGTAACCTGAGCGAGAGGACGGACGTTAGAACGCACTGCTGAAAGGCCCAGCCGCACCGGAGTCCGCAGGATGCACTCATGTCCTCCCTCGGGTAGGAGGCCCTGCATCGCTCTCTGCAAGGGGCCCGATGCGTTTCCTAGAGAACTGAAAGCCAACCACGGCCCCGAGGGGTGCAGGGAGCAGAACTGTCCCCTCCCAAATGTTACTAGGGGCAGGAGTGAAAACTCCTCACATCTCATTTTCTTTTAGGCCGTGTTCTTGTTTTTAGGATAGAAGTTATCATTAGTATTCGTGTTAGCAGCAAAGGTCCTTAATTTCTGTGCGTCAGTGACTCGGGACGGACAGGCACACCACGTCAGTCAGGAAGGAGGGACGCGCACGCGGTCGGAAGGCACTGCGCGGCCTGATCGGAGAGGCTGATGCGGGACACAGCAGAGCGCGTGCCTCAGGTGGAGCACAGGTGAGCCACGAGCCGGGCTTCCCGGGTCGGACGGAAGGGTCTCCGGGGACCGTGGGCACGTCCAACAGGCACTTGAAGGTGGGTTTCAGTATGTTAGGGAACCAAATACAACAGGTGTTTCCCTGGGGCGTCTTTCCGAGCCTGGTGGAATGGCAGCAATCAGAATCCCGTGCCCGGAAGCCCTCCAGCTTCCACGAGTCCACGTGCCACGGCAGGAGCATCTCGTCCGTGTCACTGCTGTGACTACGGGGGTCCGCGCCCAGGCAGAAGAAGAACTGAGTCACGAGGTCTAATCAGGGCAGTGTCTCTTTAAAAATGATAGAAAAACCAGTGTGAATTCCAAGTTCCTCGTCTGTTTCTAAGTCGTGTTTATTCAGAACACCCAAGAATGACTCATAAAACATTGCTGCTTTCAAATACTTCCACGTCGACTTCTAACAAGAAGGCGAAGAAATGCCAGCACTGTGCTGTGGCCTGCAGTCGTCAGCCTAACGGAAACTTAGCAGCTACAAAGCACGCGTTTGCTCTAAGACCGTCCTCTTGCAGCCCTGAGCTCGGGGAGGCCGTCTCCCCACCACCGCAGTGGGGCCTGCCCTGTGCTCCACGTCGGGCAGGAGCTCCGACTCTGACACCTGACTCTGTCCTTAGCAGGGACGTCCACTTCCATGGAACCTGGACACCTGGGACCTGCCACCAGCAGCCTCCACCCTCTGTCCCAACACGGCAGCACGGACACCGTAACAAAGGGCACAGAGCCTAACAAGTGGACGTGCCTCCTCCATGAGCTTATCTAGTTTCCTCCCAAAATCCCACTTAAGAGCTTAATAAATTAAAACGTTACACACACACATATAAAAACGTACACGGCCCCCATGATTCCTGGATGCAATCTCTAAAAGGCAGTCTCACCCCAAAAATTAAACCAAAACACCCGCTTAATTTACTCATCAGGCGCAGCGACCCCCCACTCCGGAGGGCCCACTGCTGTCGCGCGGAGACCACCGACCCTGCTCCCCTTCTTTCCCGAAGCTTCACCCTGAGCGCCACGCAGCCACCTCCCCTGGGAGATCAGCTCCAGGAAAGGCCGGCAGCTGGCGGGCAGCAGGCAGAGTGGCAGGGCGCCCTGATCGCCCACGACGTCACCTCCTGGGCACCCCGGAGGGACACGCTGCGGCGGATGCTGGAGGTGAGCACAGGACAGGCTGCGGCCAGCCGGACACAGGGGCCGCGGTGCTGCTTCTGTGATGCCTCATGGGGGCGCCCTGCACCATCTGCACCGACGGGCAGTCAGCAGATCCGCGGGCGCGGGGGTTACACGTCGCCACTGCCCATTAGTCACGGTCACAGCTTCGTGTTCGGGGAATTCAGGACACACGGCATGGAGCCGGCCCAGGCGCCGCCGTGACCGAGCTTCTCGGTGCGTGTGGCTCCCGCTCCGTGGCCCCCGGAAAACGGACGGACGTTGGAAGGGCGCGCGTGCGCCACAGCGAAGGCCAGGAACCCCGGCCAGGCCCCTGCCCCGTCCAGTTCACTGCGTCCGGAAGCACATGACCAGCGACGGCCACGGCGTGTCCACGCCACGCGGCCCGGCTCGCCCCGCACAGGAGGACGGGAGAGGAGCAGGCGCGGCTCTGCACGGTGCTCCTGCAGCTCCTGGTCTCACCAGGGAGGACACAACGGCCCCGCCACTGCCCGTTCACAGGCGGCCTGTCCGCTCTCCGCGTTCCGGCGCAGCGGGTGGGGGCCGGCGCCGAGGCCCGGAGGGTCTGCAGCAGCTCAGCTCGGTGAAGCCACGGGTCCCAGCAGGAGGCAGCGGCGGTCCGTCCCCCGTCTGGGCTGGGCGCGCGCACTCCGGCCGGCTCCCCGCCCTGCGCCCTTGTCCTGCGCCCGGTCCTCGGAGGCGTGCCCCCCCTCCCCTGCGCCTTCCACCTCACGCTCCAGCCCCGGTGACTCCGCTGGGAATGCTGCCGGACGCGCTGTGTTGCGGTTTGGGAACCTGCTGTCCCGTAAGCAGTGCCCACACCGCGGGAGCAGGAAGTCAACGAGCTGCTTGCGTGCGTGCGGGAAAGAAGTGCGGAGGGGAGTGAGGCGACCAGACACACAGAGGAGGGACAGCGATTTAAAGGTAGAGAAGGGAGCTCGGGGCGCACGGGGGCGGGGTTTCACGGGGAGGCGGGGCTTCACGGGGAGGCGGGGCCGCACAGGAGGCGGGGCCACTCGGGGAGGCGGGGCCACAGGGGAGAAGTTGGGGTTACAGGGGAGGCGGGCCGCTCAGGGAGGAGGCGGGGCTACACGGGTCCTGGGGCCCCTCCAGCGCAGCTCTGGCTTCCGGGTCGGGGCGGAAGCACACCGTGCGGACAGGGGACGCCGGCTCCTCCTCCCGCCGCCGTCCCTGAACCGCAGCGCGGGGGTGCGTGGCGGAAGCGCTCCTCTCTCCGAAGCCAGTTCTACTGCAGCGACTCCGGGACGGTGCTGACCACGCGGGCTGCCTCCGTGGCTGCGGGAGGGGAACCGAAGAAGGTGCGGGTCTGGTTCCTCTGCTGGTCGCGGAGGTAAGGAGGGACCGAGGAGCTCTTGATGTGCAGGGTCCTGGTGTCCGTCACCTGGCAGTCGATCTGCATCATCACCTCGTAGTCCTGCCCGTTGATGACATTCTCTGCAGAGGCACAGGGAGAAGCAGTGAGCACCCAGCACTGTCACCTCCGCCCTAAGCTCAGTCCTGCAGACAGACGTGAGCCTTCAGGGTGAGACCTGTCACACCTCTGAAGGGTCCGGAGGGGCTTCCGTCACTAAGCAGAGCCACAGCTGGGCTGGGGGCCTGACCCTCGCCTCAGGTCTACACCCCAGACAGCCGTCACTGGCTCAGTGAGGGCTGGAGCCACTGTCAGTCGCTGTCACGGAGGATCTGTCTGCCACAGACATGACGCCCTGTGCGCTTCCCATGCAGTCTACCAGGTCACACGAGCAGGACAACTGGAACCACAGGAGATTTTCATGGGGGGCAGCACCCCCCTTCCCCTTCAACAATCTCTCGAAGGACCCACATTTCACGTGAGCAGGAAGGAGACCCCGGCCAGGACTGCTCGCCTCCCGTTCACCAGTAACATTCCTAAGTTCGTTAGCTGTTCCCAATGACGGGGTTTGCCTCAGGAACACGGAGCACACAAAGACTGACAAGTGAGACACGTGACAGTGGCGCCTTGCCCTTCTGTAGGAAGGCAGTCTTTCACCAAGAATCCTGGGGTTCTGGTCCCACCCGGGGTGGCAGGGGAGGCCATGCCGCAGGACGCAGGTGAGCAACAAGAAAACCAGTGGCCGTGCCGGCCACGCACGGGGCAGCCAACTGTCACGAGATGTAATGCCCACAACATGTGCCCCACTCAGTCCGCACTTCCAGAGAGGATGGAAGCTCTTTATTTTAGGGAGCGGGCCAAATTACTTCCTGATTTGTCATTCACTGACTACACTGACTGCAGTCCAACTTGTAGTCAGTGGAACTTGGACATGAACGGATGAGAGGATTATAAATAGATAATATCTTTCCAGCCCAGCTGGACAGTTGGACGTGTGAACCTGGAGGCGTGCCGGCTGCCAGCGTGGCCCGTCTGCATTTTCATCTGTGACTCCAGAGCTGGCTCTGGAGACTGAGGACAGCGGCTGCTGCCCAGGCCTTGCCCTGTGCCGCCTTCTCATGAAGGTGATCGAGAGCCAGTGAGGTTTTTAAAGCTGAACCGCAGCTGCTCCAGCACAGACAGTTACGTGGAACAGTAGAGCCCCTGCCACCCCATCCCCTCTTGTGTCAGATGCTGCGCGTGGCAGGTGTTATGAATCAGGAGGAAGAAAACCCAGTCTGACACCGGCCTCGGGTTCCAGCACGTTAGGGCGGTGAAGACGGGGGCTCCTCCAGTCCCACGTGTCGTACGTTAGGGTCGGACACAGAGACTTCGGGGCGTCCCTAACGTCCCTGGAACTGCACGTGAAGTTCTGCGGGCGCATTTTTCTGGAGAGGGGCTCTATGACCCCCTTGAAAGTGAAAAACTATTAGATCCAATAATCTACCAACTGCAAGTGTCCTGAGCAGATACTCTACCCTAAAGCCAAAGGAAGACATCAGTCCTCCGCTTCTGTCGGCTGGTTATCTGATCCAGTCTTTGAAACAGTCTCGCCGATGAACTTCCCATGACACATCTTACAAATTCCTGCTGCTACAGCGGGGGCTCACGGCCGCCCTCCGCCAGCCCTACGGGAGGTGAGCCACAGCTGTGCACAAACTAACCTGCTGTTCTCTACATCGCGACGAAGCCTTCCCTCCACCTGCCTTGCGGTGGCTGTCAAACCGTTTCCTCACCCCTGGGGAACTAAATCCGAACGCCTGCACGTCACCTGATGTTTCCTCCCAAAGCATTTTCTTTTCCAAACAGCAGGTGGAAGGGGAGCCTGCTGAGGTGTCTGCAGTCGTCTCACTCAGATTTCAAGGTGCTGCAGTCACCTACTTTTGGGACCACAGTCCCTCCCCATTTTAGAAAAACTGTGTGTGTGTGTGCGCACACGCTGGGGCACAGATGACCCGTGAGGGAAAACCCACGTACCAGAGGCATGCAGCACACACAGTGACTACTGCTTTCCTGACGAGCTGGCGTGCAGCCCGGGACCAGGTCTCCTACGGCCACCACCCACCCAGGCCAGCACAGCCCCGTGCCCCGAGGGTGCAGCTGATCACGGGGGCCCTTCAAACCTTAACCATCAGGAAGAGACGGAAAACCTGGGAGTATAAGCGCAGATGCTCTGAGGAAAAACTGGAGCTGGGACGGCAGTGTCACCCACGGCCCAGACACAGAGGACGCGCAGCCCAGGCGGGGCCCCATGCTCTGTTCTTCATTCACTCTTTTCCGAAGGCAGCAACTTCCACGCCAAGGAAACTACCGGCAACACCAGGAGACTCTGCTGGAGAGGGTGCAAAGCCCCCGAGCTGGATGCAGGAAGCCCCTCCTGAGTGACAAGCCAGGCACTTTAGGGTGAAGTGATGACACCTCAAAAAGCAGCTGAAGGGGCCACAGCAACACTGTCTGGTGCGGGACACAGGGCAGGGCTCCACCCCTCGGGCACTCAGGGCGCGACTCCCCGCCCCCAACGAGGCTCCGGTGACTTCAGGACAGGACCCGACAGTGCGCTCGGCTAGCAGGCGCCTCCCTGGGCTGCCGACACCTGCGCTCCCCGCTTGAGTGGCAGCTGAGGCCGTGTGGCTCCAGCATTGCGGGCAGTCGGCGCCGCAGCGGGACACAGCACGGCGCAGGCTCTCACGGGCCGGTGGCGCTTGCCCCCAGGGCCCGTCGCAAGGGGAGAGCAGGAGAGCTCACGGTTCCCAGGGGTCGCAGGGCCTGCTTCCCCAAGCGCCGGGGTCCACTGGCCACAAGCAGACTGGTTTCCAGGACCAGCCGAGGGCAGAGCCCTTCCTCTCGCCTCTCCTAGAACCCGTGAAGCACCCGCGTCAGCGCCGGCGAGGAGCCCACGGCTGCTGGGAGGCTCCGCCAGTGAGCAGCAGAGGCATGGAGGTGACGGGCAGGTGACAAGGACACTGTGGCTGCATCCTGTGCACTCCTGTCTGCTCGCTCTGAGGAACCAGGCGCTGTGCTGTGAGCCGTGCGGCGAGAGGCTCGCGTGGCCAGGACGGAGGGGCCCCGACTGACCGGGGGCCCAGCCGCACTCCTGACGCCTGAAACTGTGCGATCACACACGCGCTTCGGAGAGCCACACGGCAACCGGTCACCACACATTTCCACGGAGGTCAGTTCAGTCCCCGCAGCGGCCACTCCAACAGGCCGCCCGCGGCAGCCGCGCGACCGCCCCGCGGTAAGCAAGTCCGCCCCATCGTACCTCAAAATCCTGATGAACGGACAGTCAAAAAGAAATCACAAGGCTCTGTTAATGAAGGGATTTGGTCAGAAACTAGGAAATTCCAGTTCCAAAGCGACTGGACTCTCAGAGCAGGGCTCCAGTGTCCCTGCAGGAACCCGGTGGCCATTTGAGGACGAAAACCAAAGCCTGGGAGCTCCCTGGTGGTGCAGTGGCTTAAGGCTTCGGTGCTGGCGCTGTCGGCACGGCGGCCTGGGTTCGATTCCCAGCCAGGGAGCTACCCACATACCAAAAACAAAACAAAACAAAACAAAAAACAAAAACCAAAGCCATGACGTGACACTGTAGCGCACGGCAGTGGGACGGAGGCGGGGTGGGGAGCCTCTCCGTCCGCGACAGCAGTGACGCCCACACGCAGCGCCCCGCACACGGTCACCAGCACACACGTCTGCTACGCGTCAGAGTCTGGACCCGCCTTCAAAGGCCTTCAGGTTACTGCAGCAGAAAGGCCAGGAAACCCGAATGTCACCTGGGTCAGGAGTAAGACTTGCTCAAACAGGTGACATCACGTGTCTGACAAGGACCTTGTACCCAGAATACACCAAGGACTCCTACAACCCAGAAAGGAAAAGACAACCAACCAAATTTTTAAATGAGCCGACGACCTGAGGAGCCAGCGCTCTAAGGACGACACCGGAACCGCCAATACACACGTGGGAAGATGCTCAACAGCACGAACCCCTGGGAAAACGCAGATGACACCCGCAGCTGACACTGTCCCACGCCCGCCAGGAAGCCTGTCACCAGCACAGGCAGCCGTGACGGCCGTCAAGAGCGTGGAGAGCACGGCCTCCGAGGACCGGGGAGCGTGGGAGGCGGCTTGCGTCCCCGCAGTGCGGTCACCGCATGTGTTGTAAACGCACCGAATCGACGGGGTCAAACAGGGAAACAGCTGATGGGCGGACGCAGCGCGCGGAGTCTCGCTTCCCCAAAATGCGAGGAGCCCCGTGTCCCGGGCTGAGATGAAACCACTTTGGAAAGCAACAGCATTTGAGTTCAGGATGAGAAACGTAATTTAATCCACAAGCGTTAGACTGTGCTCTGGCTTCACCCCCACTTGAGAGACAGATGGTGGAAACCAGGACGGTGACGAGCTCCCACGACCGGGCCGGCCAGCAACCACGAGCCACTCGGGGGCGTTTCCTCTGCTGCGGCCGCAGGCCCCACCGCGCGTGGGAAAGTGCTGCCCTGCCGGACTCCAGCCGAGCGGGAGGCGGAGGCCCAGTCCCCTGAGTGCACGGAAGCTCAGTGTCACCGAGCACGAAGCTCGCGGGGTGAGCGGCCGTGGGGCCTCTCAGTACCCACGCAAACGCTCGTCGGTATGGCCGTCACCGGGCAGCACCCCCAAGTGTGTCCTCTCGGTGTTCACTTAAAATTGCACCAACGACATAAGGGATGAGCAGTAAAAGCTGAATTACAAACCCCCCCAAGAACCCCAAACCCTAAGCTCATGGTGAACCTGCTTCCAAAACCTGCGGCCGTTCTGGGGAAGCCATCGACGCGCAGCCCGCCCGCCAGGGAGCGGCTCAGACCTCCAGAGCCCACGGGAGCTTGCAGGCCACCCCCACCCCCATTCCACACAGCCGGGCGGGGCGGACCCCACTGACGCAGCCCGTCCCGGGTGACGGACGTCCCTGTGCCTGAGGGCCTCCACGCCATGTGCGCAGTGGACTGGATGGCCTGAGCCGGGTCACTCCCTCCGCTGCACGCCTCTCGCCTCCTGCACTGCACCTTCGGGTCATTCGGGCCTGGGCCGCTGCACGGCCACCTGCGTACGAGGCCCAGCCGAGCTCCCACAAGAAGGCGGCGCGCTTGTGGTGACAGGAGCGCAGATTGCTCTCTGCCCCCAGGTCCACCGTGTTCCCGAAACCCCCAGGTCCCTCGGTGACAGCACAGGAGCATCGCTTGTTCCAACAAGCCCAGTCCACTCTGGGTGGCTCCTGGGAGGGAGCCGGGCCCCAGGAAGACCAGGCCCCACGAGAAGCGTGGGGTGTTCGGCCCGACCGCTCATGGTGGCATGATGGAGCCCCACAAAGCCCTGAATGTGAGGGGATCGTGGCTCAGCGCTGTCCTCGGTCACATCCTTTCTTAAACTGGGGAAGGCCCGTGTCCCCGAGCTCCAACATGTCAGCTGAACCCAAGGGGACACTGGGAACTCCTCTGGGACTGGGCGGTGCTCCCGCAGCACAGTCCCGGCTCCTCCAACAGCACCGGGCCCCTCACGATGTCCCAAAGGGCCACCACCACTCCCGTGCCGAGCGCAGCCCCTGCAGGGGACAGGTCGGGGCGGACGCGCACTGGCAGCCTGGCGTCCCAGCGGAGCTCGCGCCCTGGGTCTGGCACAGCCATGCCGACAGAAACGCAGGCAGCAAGTGCGCTGGTGAGGAGGTGGCGGCGGCTTACTGTCCGCTAAGTGAACGTTTCGTTCTGAACGCAGAGCTGATCTGTGGCCTGTGACCACGCAGCTGGGGCTCACCGCCTCTGGGCTGTAACACGGGGGCAGGCTTCCTGGCTCCTGCCCCGCACGCGCGCCCCCAGGGCTGGGCCGGCTCAGCTCGGCGCCCTGCACGTGCCCTCCTCGACTTGGGCGGGAGGCTGCGCCAGCGGACTGCCCGGAAGTTTCTTCCGGCTCCAAGGCCCTCTGTGAACTACAGGAAGACACGCTCTCGGACAGCACAGACCGCAGCTTGGAGGTCCCCTCGGGTCTGCACATCACTGGGCACGGGGCCTCAGGAGCAGGTGCACCCCTGACCGCTGTCCCCCCTCACCGACCATGAAAACCAACATGGAGCCGGACACCCAGTGCTACAGTTAAAGCTCAGCAGCCATCCAGCGGCGGCTGTGACACGTGGGTTCCGGGCGTCGTGCCCTTCTGTCCAGCATGCGCTGCCTGTCGGGCTCAAGGCAGCAGGGCTGCAGGGATGACGGCCAGGACATTTCTGTGACAGTCACTCCTTCACACACCAAGCCACCTCCGACACGTCCCCAGTGACCTCTGCGGTCCCTCTTACAATGTGCCAGGCTCAGTGCAGGTGACCAATAGCAGGGGCAGAAGGGTCAGCGTGGCCCCTGTGACGAGGGTAGAAGACGGGCTGCTGTCCTGCACGCTGCCCCCCTTGGCCCCACTGCAAGGGTCTGATGCTCCAGCACAAAGACAGATCCACCGAGGAGCGTCATTCACGTAGGACAGACAAGGACCCAGGTCCAGATGGTCACTGGGAGGCTCAGATAAACTCTGCTGGCCTCAGAGATGCTGACCTCCAGTTCTATTAGCTGGAAGCTAAACCATCCATTGGAGCAGAAACAGATTTCCGCCACAAGAAGTGACGGTGACCTCGCTGAACACGGCTGGGAGTCAAGGTCACGTGGGGGTGGGGGGGCCCAGGAACCGGCTTCTAGAAGACACTCCTCGCTGACCTGCACCTCTTGAGTCTTGTGACGTTTCCTACAGGTTAAACAGCTTACTGGTGAGTCAGACACAACAAAGATGAAGCGCTCGTGGGCAAACACGACCTTGCACCTGCCCGTGGACCACGGCGTCCTCAGCACAGCGATCCCAGGTCCAAGTGCACGAAGACAGACCCGTCCCCCAGGCCCCCGTGTCACACGTCTGCTCCCAGGTGCACTCCGCAGAAGAGGGTTCCCTAAGAGGCTGCACTGAGGTGGCTACGCCAGCAGTGTGGGGGGTCAGATGTGGACAAGGGCCGAAAGGGGGAGAACGTCAACCAGAGAAGGTGGGGCACCCTGATGCGCCCTCACCTGCCCCCCCCCCCCCAGCCAGCTGCCCAGCGCAGCACGTCCCCGTGAGGTTTCTCTGACAGCCCCGTCCGGCTGCCGCTACGTCCTCGTGTCCCCACAGCTGCAGGGCAGCTTCCTTCCTCCCTCCTCATCGTCCCTCTGAACTTCCTTCCGCTGACCCTCAGCCAGGTTCAGTCTGGCAGCCGAGCGCCCACAGAGCTGACTGTTTTGCGGCTTAGCACCAACAGCCTGCGGTGAGCGCTCACTGCACATCTCTCTGCAGCTCGATCCCTGTCCCCGTCCCCTACCAGACACCCCGCCCGGTCCCAGTGCAGCACTCCCAGCACGGCATCCACCCTCTCCTCTCCTCACTGTGCACCCCATTAAAACAGGGCGTACGCATATGACAGCTTGTGTCCGATGAGCAATTCCCGGGACACACCTGCTTCCCCCAGGGCTGCCAGCCTCCCTCGCAGCACCGCTGAAGTGCAGGCGTGATGACCTGAGGGCGTCTGCAAAGTCCAGACCACCGCAGCAGCCCTGGCCCGGCCCCTGAACTTGCTGAATCCGCCCCAGGCTCCCTGCCGTGGACGTCACACACACACACCCAGCTCATTCAAGCCAGTGAACACGCAGGGTCTCTGTCAGACGCGGCCGCACCCATGCTCACGCCAATCCTCCTCCTCTCCTCTTCCTCCCACTCCAGTCTCCGTCACGGCCCAGTGGGCTTTCTCTCCCAGGGTTCCCCCGGATTCTGTCACCTGTCACCACCTCCCAACGAGCATCTCCGGTTCTGTGGCACAGGCATTGCAGTCTGTAACGACCTCGGGCACGACTGCTCTAAATCGCCTCACTTCGCGTCCGTGGGGGCTGGGAGCTAACAAGGGATCTGCGGGCTTGAGTCCAATTTTACCCAAATTCCAGCAACAGCGTTATCCACGGCCTCGCTCAGGTGACTGTCTTCTCACCAGAGAGCTGCCAGCCCACCCAGGGGCTCACAATGGAAACTCAGGTGAGCACACGTGGACACGCAGCCCTGCGTGCGCAGCGGTACACGGTTAACAGGTCTGCGTGTCCTTCTGGAACGACAACATTCTTTCTTTCAGGTGAGGTGTGTGACTTTTCTCCTTTTCTCGGCAGAAATTCTCAGCGTGGGACCCTTACTGCTGGGTTCAGCAATGAGTCACTAGCCAGAGAAGTACTGGAACTAAACAAACCAAAACGTGGTTTCGAGGGAGGATTCCATTCGCTCTACTGTCCGGATGCAACAGCAACAAGGAGAGGAAACGCACCGCAACGAACAGGCAGGCTGAGACACGTTTCTAAAACCTGGAGGTCTTGAGGAGAGATGAACTTGTGAGAGTAAAGGCACGGCTTGCAGGCACGAGTCCCTCAGGTGACCCCTGCTTGAGCAGATGCGTCCCAGACAGGGCGGTGTCCAGGCGCGGTCTCTCTGGGACAGGCCTGTGTGGAGCTGTCACCAAAGCAGCCGTGGTGGCGTGCTCTCGTCACAACTGACCACTCACTCAGCTGCGGTGCCCCCTGCCCTCGTGTCATGTCCTCTCCAACTGGAATGGTGTCTCCCTGCGACTGTCCCACACGGAAGTTACTGTGACAGTAAATACTACGAGCGCCTGTTTCGGTGTCACTGCCCGTGAGCCATTCGAACTGAGCACAGGGCAGCGAACCTGAATCCGCAAAAGCTGTGCTCAGAGCATGGTGGACGCCCGACGCCCATGCGAGGACCCGCACGAGGCAGCCACTGCAACGCCGTCCGTGTTGTCTGCAGACCGTACAGGGACGGTTCAGAAAAGGAGCTCAGGAGGGGCGTGGCAAATGCTCCGTCAGCCGTTCCTGAATTTCAATCTTAACTTTCCAAAAGTTCACTGTATCCTAAAAAGGAAAAAAACCTGAACGATTTACAAAGAAATCCAAAGCAGATTTAATAAGGAATGATCCTCTCATGACTGTGTTTTCCAAGTCCATGAAAGGCTCCTTTTCCAAACCGGCCCCCGGGCCAGGACAAAGAGGATCCAGCCGCATCGTGTTGTTTTTGGCTTCCTGAGGCCGGACAGCTTCGTGCCCCGAGGAGGCGTCGTCCACACGAGGCCCCGAGTCACAGCAACAAAACCCAACGAGTTCCGCCTTGTCGATGCTTCAGACAGCAGCCTCCCCGGGCAGGCCCGCCGCAGTCCCACCTCCTGCAGCCCCCGCGCAGCGGTCTAGGCGCCGCGGGACCAGGGTTCGGGCATTTCCTAAGCGTGCTCTCTGCAGAGCACTCGGAGCACTCGGGAGCACACGGTCCCTCCCGCACCAGCAGTGTGACGGCCCCCCACGGGGCCTGCCCGTCCCGAAGGGTAACTTCTCCTCCAGGAAGCTCTCAGTGCTGGGGGCCTTGTCTCCGTGAGACATTTGGAAGGTTTAGTCCTCTGTGACCTTAAAAGGTACAATGAACAGCAAACGTGTGTTCTCTGAGATTAAACTTCACCGGCACTGACCTAGAACCCTGCTGTTCTGTTACGTGATTGTGGTTCAATTACGGCCATCAGTAAGAGCATGGACCGGGTCCACTGCCGGTCAGTCACCGGGCCTTTCACTCTCACCTACTCATCAGCACGAGCCGCTATCGGCTGCGGGGAATGTGCTGGGGAGGCCGACGGCCAGCCCTCCCAGCTTCACGGGGTCCAGTGTGACGTGTCCACAGGCCACTGCCCCACACACAGCGCGAGCCCCTGACAGCACATGGCTCGCTCGGGGCATCAGGCACGTCTCTGCACCAAGAACCCAGTGGACAGTCCTCCCCCTCCCACTGGCGCTCGCTGGCACTTTGTATATTCCGACGGGACCTTCTCTGGGGAGGACCGTGATTTCTGTGCTTCCTTGTTTTCCCGTCTTGACCATCACCATGCCTCCCCATCTGTGGAAAGTCCCCAGGCATTACGGTCTCCTGTGTATTTTATTCAACACCCAGCACGAACAGGAGAAAAAACACAATAGTGCTACTATCAATAGCCAAGTTCACCGGGCTTGTGGAGGAAACACGAATCAGCCTCCGAGGTTTGGTCTGGGACTCGTGTGGCCATTTACATAACAGGCCATGCTCTGACTCCAGAAACCTCCTCACCCGGCACGTAAGACCAGACTGGCCCTGGCCACACGTCTGCAGAGCAGGAGTGGTGCGAAGGTTTCCAATTTTGTAAATGAGAGAGAATGATATATATTTTTTAATACAGTAATTTTGAAAGTAACTTTAAATCTTTTAATTTTTAAAGGAATGATTTTTTAAGAGTATAAAAATTTTGAAATAGTATTTTGTGAAAACAGTGGGAAAATGTTTCAAAATTCACGCGGGGATACACACCAGACCCAGTGACCCTCTGAAACGTCTTCTGGGTAGTGCGGAGGATGTCGGTGAACGTAATCCGTGTTGTTCATAAACCCAAACTGCAACTCACCGTTGACGTTGACTGCAGGTAGCACGATGGACATCTTGGGCCTCGTGGTCTTGTTGTGCGTGGTAGCTGGTAAGAGCAGGTGGTCCTAGAATTAACAATGAGCAGCGTTACTCACGACAACCAGCTCGGTCCTACGGCGGCCAAGTTCAGTGTCTCCAAGATGCCGACACTTCACTGGGGTCAGACAGTGACAGGGGTCGTCTGAACTCGGCTTAGGGGCCAGCTCAGGACGCCTCCGTCCATAATGCGGCACGGCCAGTGCCTGTCCTCCAGGTGCTCCGTGGTGTCCCGTAACACTCCTGGGTTCTGAAACACGTGCACGGGATGCCACCAAGAGCGATGGGCAGGAGGTCGAACAGGTTTTAATTCTAGTTCTGCCAGGGAACAGCTGTCTGATCGAGGCTGTTTCCAGTCCTGTAAAGCGAGGGGCTAGACTAGATAATGTCACAAGACAATGAAGTCACCTCCCGAACAGAGTCATTTTCAAACTTTCTTTTAAGAGGAGGAACCTCCCCCTCCAAAAGCGGACCCCAGAGGCTCGCAGCACACAGGAGACTCCGCTGCTCCCCCTCCGCCTCCTCGTCTCCTGTGCGTCAGCCGCACCGTTAGAGGATTTTGTTAGCAGCAGGTTCGTGCTCGTACGTACCAGGAAGGTATGTCACTCTCGCTCGTGATGAGCACACAGTTTGGCAGAAGAGTTCATGGAACGTTATAAATGCACGTCTAGCACAGCTATGCACTTCTCACTCTAGTCCTGCCCACCCGGGTCGCTGTCCGTCACCAGGGCCCCTGCGGCTCCTGGCCCCCACCGCACACAGACTGGAACGAGCCAGAGGACGCTCGCTGGCTTCCGAAAAGCTGGGGTGGGGGTGGGTGGTGGGTGCGTGTTCTGGGAAAGGCATGCACACCTGCCGGCACCCCAAAGCCAACTGTAAATGACTCATGGCTTTGATTCACTGCTGTTTGCAGTAACTCCCTTTTCCTAACAAAAACAGGAATTTTCACAACAAAAAAATAAAAGAAAAAGTTAGTGTTTCCGTTTACAGGAGCTTGGCTCAGCTGAGACCCCGAGACCTACACTTCACCCACTTTCTTTCTCTCCTTGCTCCTCTGCTCGTCCATCTCATCGTTCTTTCAACAAACTCGCAGCACAGAGGACTCATCCAAAGCAGGACGTGACAGAGCCCAGAGCAACCGAACTTCAAACCGCACAGAAAAGCTGCCAGTAACGGCTCACGCTCCGTCTCCCTCCAGGCGACGTCCCCGGGAAAACATGCTCCTTTGGAAATGGGGGGCGGGGTGAGTGAGGCTGGGCCGTGCGAACTCCAGCACGAAATGCGCGTTGTCAGACGCAAAGATCACACCTTCCTGAGAGTAAGATGCATACAACAGCCCAAAAGAAAACACCATTTGCTCATCTTCATCCCCTGAAATATAAATAGCTTAAATCCTGTAATTAAAATACTGCTTTGGGGTCCTCAAAATTGAATGAGAAAACAAACCAACAAACTTGCAAGCCCCAAATTAAGGCTACTGTAAAAATAAACACACTCAGATTCCAGGGTCACGGGCTGAGGCTGGGCCCCGCCTTGCATCTCAACTCCCTGCTGAGACCTGGACTCCCCGCCACACACTGTTCTGAGCACGACCTTCTGAACATAACTGCTCCTGCTTTCTCTCTTTGTTAAGCTTCAAACTAAGAGTTACTCTTGCAGCAGAAAGCCGAAAAACAACTCTTTATGAAAAAAGGAGAATCGCACCCTGAATGTACAAATATTAGTTAACCTGCCTTCCTTTACCTCATTATTAAAGGTTTGCACCCTGGCGGGGGGGCGGGGGGGACACCTATAACCTAAAGTGCTTGTTGTCAAGAGGCCTAACGCCTAGCACTGCAGGGCATCACCAGAGGGACGCCACCGGCTCCAACAGTGCTTATGTGACATTAAAGGTAGTTCATGCACGCACACCTGGGACTGCACAGCTGCTTCATTTAACATCTACTGTCACCCCCTCAAACGCATGCTCCTTGCCACTGCAATGAACCTCGAAATAGATCTTTTCTCTCCACTGCCTTCTTCTCCTTTTTAAGCGTATGTAATTCCACCGGTGACATCTTCAGAAAGACGGAGCTTTATTCATCTGCTGACTTCTCACCACGTTAAAATCTCAGTGAGCACAGCTGAGCGTGCCCTTGGTGCCTTTTCTTTTGCACACACAAACTCAGGCTTCTGTTTTGTTGGGAAAGCTAATCGTGGCAGAACAAGCCACTTGTGACCAAATGTGCTGTCCCCTCTATAGCATCAGAACAGAAACAGAGTCTTCCGGGTTTAGCTGAGCACAGAGCCACCAGAACTCGACTATGTGCTGGCACCGCCCTGGCAACCCCAGGCGGCCACACGGACTCACGTCCGGTCAATGGATGAGAACCAACAGGGCTGCAGCCTCCTCCTCCCCTTCTGCCTGCAGCCGGATGCAGGTGTGACCACTGGAGCTGCAGCAGCCCTCCGGGACCACGGCGGGGAAGCTGCGAGGTGACCACCAGGGTGCAAGAAGACAGAGGCACCAGGCATCCCCAATGCTCAAGGAGCAGGACTGACACGACAGATAAATAAATCCTGTTTGGTCTCAGTCACTGCTGTTTTGGCTTTCCTATCACTTGTAGCTAAACGTAAGCCTAATTACTAGTTACGGTAAAAACCTGCGAAACACGGCGAACGGTATTTAGTCAGCAGGGATCTCAATAGCAGTTCAAGTTATCAGAGGTAGTGGTTTTCTTCAACAGCACAAAAAAACCGTATCTATTATTTGCCCTATGTATCACAGCGATAAATATATTTTGGCACCGTCATTCAAAACCATGTCACTAATTTTAAGATGTCTTTGGATGGACTCCAAAAAGCATTCATAAGACTGAGGAACCTCGGGGTGCCCCCAGGGATGAAGCCATGTGGACAAGTCTTACAATCAATGCTTTGTCACTCGTATTCCCAGAAGTGAGAGAAACACAACTGGTGGGAAAACACCAGACCGTCTCGCCGTGAGAACCAAGCATCCGTTGCCCAATGTTACACAACACGGTGCTGAGAAA
The DNA here is from genome assembly GCA_004026885.1 of Lyroderma lyra. NCBI lineage: Eukaryota > Metazoa > Chordata > Mammalia > Chiroptera > Megadermatidae > Lyroderma > Lyroderma lyra. The sequence goes on along the minus strand of PVJL010006580.1, from coordinate 64,184 downwards.
CTACGGCGTCTTCACACGCGCCTCCCGGATCCCTCGCCCAGGCCCTTCGCCAGAAAGGACAAAGTCTCAGTGCAGGGGCCGGGGCTCAGGGTCACCTGCTCCTTCTCTTTCTGGAGACAAACATGGAAAGAACAGAACCCCGACTCGTTCAGCTGAAGGTTATGGAGGTAATTCACAATGTTTACAGTCCCACCGAGTGCTGTCAAATGCTGACGCCACATGGAGCCGAGTAGAAACTGACCTCACCTGCCCGATCAAATGACCCCTCACACCCCCTCCAAAAGCTACTGACCGATGCCCACAGCACACTGAACATTCGTGACTTTTTCCAAAACCACTTTTGCTATTTGTACTTGTTAGTGTAACTGTGTCATTTAACAATTACATGAACTAATACCACACTCAGGACTTGTGAGGAAGATGCGCGGTGTGAAATGACAGTAACGCACATTTCCAGGCATGACGTCACGGGCGGAGTCGTCACAACCAGCATTCTCGCACCTGCGCCGCGCGGCCAGCTCCGCACCGCGACCCGGGAGCGGGGAGAAGGGTCACAGCCCAGGTCGCCCACGTGGCTACGCCGGCGTCCTGGTCCTCTCCGCGTTCCTGACAATGACGTCATACGACACGGCGGATGCGCAGGTGCCGCGGGACCTGGCGCGCACACGCGTGCTCGTTCTCGTGAACCTCGGCCACCGTGGGCGGCGTCCTCCGCCTACGGGCACTTGGCCATCTTGGACACGAGCCTGGCCCGGGCAGCTCCATCAGCTCCACCAGGGTCCCGAGGGCCGCTGGGTGGGCCCGTCCCTTGCGGCGTCCGGGTGGCGAGGTGCTCCAGGGCCGGCACCAAGCGGAGCCCCCGCACACGGGCGACCAGCTCCGACGGCTTCTTGGGGAGACCTTGGACACCAGGTCCTCGGCCTCCTGGGCGATGCGGCCCGGGACGAGTCCACTGTCCCCAGCAGGTCCTGCTCCAGCGGGGCAGCCATGCCCGTGAGCGGCGTGGAGCCGAGCGCTGGCCCGACCCCACCCGGGGCTCCGACTCCCCGCGGACCACGGACCGCAAAACTGTTCTAAGCAGCTGCTTTACGTGCGACCTGGAGATGCGGACTGCCGTTTCATCCCTCAGAGCACGCTTTCTCACGCATTTGTCCGTGGAAGTTAGGAGAAATTCAACCCGTGGGGCTGAGACTGGCGCTGGTCACATTTACCCGCGTGTGGGTATAAAGGTCTTCATCTCTGCGCTGCAGGGGATCGTCCGTTCCCCGGGCCCAGCGGCTGCACTGACCACTTCGCTCAGCTTCACAACACAGCGCCCCCCGCAAGCAGCTACCCGAAAGCACCGCCGACCCCC
>PVJL010006580.1:0-62730 GCA_004026885.1 Lyroderma lyra | reverse complement strand
TAAAACGTTTGGAACTTTGATGTCTGTTACTACCATTTACCTTCTTAATGAAGAACTTTGTTTCAAAACGAAATTAAGTTTCGCATTTTGGTAGATGGAAAACATGCCCGAGGTTTATATTTTAAACTCATGTCAACTACACAAAAATATAGTAAAATCCAAAAATACTAATAAAAACAATTGAGCCTGGATTTGTTTTAGTTCTAAGTATTTTGCTAAAGGAACATTATATTTGCCCTAATCTAAGCTGACCACAATTTTGGCAAAATAATCCTAGCAGGATAACACGTTCAAGTAATCAACTATCATATATGCCCAGAAATTAGGCTGACCACTTCTTTTGGATGGGAGAGTATAACATACACTTACATATTCTACTAAAAAAAAAAAAAAAAAAAAAAAAAAAAAAGCTATACTCTCTAACTAAAACACTAACCCCAAAGCCTCAGGTTTCAAGTTGTTTCTTCAGAATAGATTTGAACTATTTTATAATCGGTATTCTAACCATTTTATCATTAATTTTGGATCTTAATTACCTACAGACTTCTATTTACATAAAAAGGTCAGGTAAGAGACCTCATCTAAAAAGGAGAAATAAGAAATCACAACCTTGTGTAGTAACACCTACTAATAATTACGAAACCTATGCCGAGTGATTGTTGTAGAACCTGTATATGATTATGTGTATGTTATTAACACGAAGAAGCAAACAAGACTGAAAGTTGTATTTGTCTCTTCCGGTATGAGCTCATGACAGTCATCTGGCTTCTATGTGACATCAATATGGAAAGGTCAGATTAAAGACTACATGGTTTCTTTTCAATTATCAGCTGATGTCACTGAATCCATCAAAATAAATGTATTACACGGCCAATTTGAACAAACCCTAAAAACAGCAGAAAACCTGGTATCTGCTGTTAGTTTCCGGATGCAATCTAAGTCTCTAGTTTCCGGGCATCATGTTAAGTAACACTGCGTTAGAATCAACATAGAAATACTTAAAGGAACTCTAAAATCACTTTTTAAAGGCTAGTGTAAGAGGTTACAGATCACTGATGGAGACGGGCTATTCTTCTGTTTGAAGAGCCTCTCCTTTCCAGTTTATGGCTCCCTCTCTCCCAAAAGGAGAGGAAGCATTGGCCTGAACTGTCTAAATCAAGCCTTCCTCAGCCGACTTAGGGAATGGATCGTGATGTTAAAAGCCCCTGTTGTAAGACCCGGCAGATTGCACTCTTTGCAAATGTGCTAATTTTCTGTCTGTTGATGGAGGATAAGAAAAATAACAGCATTAAAATAAATCTTATGCAGAGTTGGGGGTGGGGAGAAATCATGGTTGACAAGTTGTGCTACATCTGATGAAAAACTAACTTTCTCCTCTTGTCCTACCCACTGACGGGTTCTTGAAACTGTAGCGATACACTTCACCAGAGGTCAACCCCCAATGACAGCCGAGCAGACGTATACTGAGCACCTCCTACGTGTTAAGTACTGTGCTAGTGCTCGATGTATTATTTCGCTTAAACTTCTCATCCCCGGAGAAGGAAACCATTACTACACTACACTAGGGAGAGGACGATGAGGCTCCGCGAAGCACCTTCTGCGTCTACAAGCAGAGCGGTCGTCTGACTCCACAGCCCATGCTACAGGACTTCCTACAAAAGTTTTCTCCACTAAACCAAAAAGTAATGACTCACAGCTGAGGGGAAAGGTTTGGGATTTGGGGGGTTTTTTTGTGTTTGTTTTTTTTAAATTTCTGAGTAAGACTGCACAATGCTACAGGATAAATGCTCTTTACCCTCTGCTATTTCTCTACTCTTTAAGCCAATGCCTAAAGCATGAGTACATACATCAAGTATGTGCATACATAATACTTGTATTTTTAAAAGACTAGTTCTAGGGTCTCATTCTCTTTTACTAAATAAAGAGAAAAAACAAACAAACAAACAAACAAACCAAAACACTGAGCAGAACAGACACAAAGTAGCAGCAGGTTCTCACACAGACTCTAGTTCCCCTTTCACTCACCTCTCCGTGTATTTCCTCGCTCTGCCATCTATACGGGCACGAGCGATGAGTTTACTTCATCTGGTCTCCAGGATCTCGGTTTGGCGGTATCTTCTGAGGCCCATTACACTTTCCGTATAATCATCTACAGTGTATGTTATGTTTCCAAAGAGTATATAAATAACATTTCATTGGTTAAGTATAATAAAGACTGAAGACTTGAGGTTGAAGAAGTTCAATCACAGGATACTGTTTTAAGGAGTTCCAACAAAATGTACCACCTAACAAGAAAGTTAAGGATGACACACAAAAACCTCACAGCCTGGTACCTTTTACACTGGCTTTGCTTTAATTCTTCCGCTAGAAGCTACTGCATGAAAACGCAGCAGTGGGTACCATACAATTCTGGATACAGCCATATGTAAAAAATTTAGATCCATCCCTGTGTCATATACAAAAGTCAACTCAAATGGATCACAGACCTACATATAAAACCTGAAACTAAAAAATTTCAGAAGAAAATGTGAGAAAAATCTTTGTGACCTTGGGTTAGGCAAAGATTTCTTAGGACAACAGAAACACGATCCACAAAGAAAAAGCTGATAAATTGGACTTCATCAAAATTAAGAATTTCTGCTCTTTGAAAAACACTGATGAGAAATTGAAAAGACAAGCAACAGCATGGGAGAAAATAAAATCAAATCACATATCTGATAAAGGGCTTGTATCCAGACTACGTAAAGAACTCTGGAATCACGCGTAAGAAAACAAACAACCCAACTAAAAATGCGCAAAAGATTTAAGCACACACGTCTCCAAAGAAGATACACTGACAGCAAATAAGCACCTGAAAACATGGTTAAAATTATTAGTCACCAGGAAAATGCACATTAAAGCCATGAAATAACGCTGTCCGCCTATCAGAAGGGCTACAAGGGAAAGACGGGCCACGGCAGGTGGCCCCAGGGCGCGGGGGAGCTGGAGCGCGCACGGTGCCAGAGGCACATGGTGCCGACTGGAGACAGTGTGCCAGCTTCCCGGACAACGGAAAGACAGCCAGCGCACACGCCAGCCAGCCGCTGCGAGGCATCTGCGCGGGAGGGACGGAGCGCCTGCCCACCAAGACGTGGACACAGATGATCACAGGAGCGTCGCCTGTCGTAGCCAAGGCAGAGAGCGAACAAACCGTGCCACAGCCCGCAGCGGGACACCCTTGGGTCACGCAGGATTTGACAATTTAAGTTGACAAGCTTTTCTTGAATCCCTTCCATCGTCAAAATAAACACTGCGTGAGGGGGAAAATGCAGCACTGCCCCAGCCTTGCTGGACACCACAGACAGACGTCACAGAAAGGCCTCTATAAACACGGAGCTGACTCATTCTAGAACTTAAATGACACCCAGTCTGTTTAGCATCCTAACTGAAAAACACCCTTCTCTGTCCACACAACTGCCACGGTCAGTGTTTTCAGCGTGAAACAGATCTCACTGGGTGTGCAGCCTCATGCAGACGGTACCCCGCCTTCTAAAAATGCATGTGAATTCACTGATCCTCAAAGACTGATTTCTAGATTCACCATGAGACACAGACGGCCTTGACCAAAATGCTCAAGAAGCTTGTCTACGACAAGTTCTCTATCATGTGACAGTGATGCTGTGAACTCCAAGTAAGGTATCGGACTGATGGACTCAGCGCCCAGCTCATTCGCCCACCACTCACTCACTCAGGAATCTGTCCCCTCTGCCCTGGGCACTGGGGACAGTGTGAGGACTGAGACAGAGGCGGTTCTGGCCCTCAGGGTGCTTACGGCGCAGAGGGGACACAGATGAAGCAAAAACTGCACAGCTGTCCGCCAGGCACGTGCTACCCTCCCCGTCTCAGCTGGCTGTCCAGTCTGCCGGCCCCCAGCACGGTTCCCGCATGGTGGACCAGAACAGTCCTCGGAGCCCCACACAGGAGGCTCTTCGTAGATTAGCACCAACACCTGGAAAGAAATGTCACACGACTAGGAGTCCGAGGACCTCTCAGGAAACACCAAGTAAGTGTGAGGGTTCAGATTCGCTGGTGGTGTCCAAGTTCAACAAATCAGAGTCTGAAATGAGCAAACCCCCACGTGTGTGTGTGGGGGAAATGACACCAGTGTTTCAGACCGTAATCCTGAGTCAGATATCGTAAATCATCAACTCTTCCTAGCGATACTACCGCTGCCCCACAATTAAGCGTTGTGACATCATCAACAAGCTCGCACCAAGTTTTGTTTAGACCTAACGTGATTTAACAGGCTGCTTTGCTAGTTTTCTGCTCTGTATGAGGAACAATCCCCGGACCATCTCCACATAAATTAAATTAGGATAGTTCTATCAGCTTTTAGATCTCTAGAATGCTTTGCCATTATTAAACACCAGCTCCTTGTTTTAAGATTTAGAAGATTTTGACATCTCAAGCAATACTTCAAATATGATTTTACTTTCTAAAAACCTGGTCTTAATTCCATGCCCTCTCTTATTTTCTTGTAGTCTCACTGCAAACAAGCAGAAATCACTCTCGACTTTCTCCATGCTTTAAACGAAACCAGTGATACGGATGAGGACCAAACATGGAGTTCTTTATTCTCCTTTAACACATCGTCAAAAATAAGACGTTAGTACGTTAGTGCATCCAAATGGATGCAAATCAATCACAACAGCCTCTATTTACCTCGCGCTTCATGTCTCTACGTCTCCCAACCTTACAAGACACGCACCCTAGACCTCTCCCCTGAGCTCCCGGCTACACCGTCGTCCCCTCAAGGCCAAGGCGACCAGACCCTGCACCTGACTTGGTTCTGACTCCACCGTAACTGTGACCTCAGGTCACCACTGACTTCCACGTTCGCCCAGCTCCATGACCGCCGGGCCTGCGGCCCCCTTCCCTGCCCCTGCGTTTAAAGGAGGACAGACCCATTGGCTTCTGCTCCGTCTGAGGCACTCGTCCAGATCTCCACCTGCACTTCTAGCTCTACCCGCCCCAGGACCGCCCCCCCCACCCCCCGCCAGGCCATCACTCAGCGTGGGGCTGGTTTCCACAGGGCTTTGTCTTCGTCTTGTTCTCCTTGGAAGTGAACCTGAAGCAACTCCAAGTCTGTTCTGAACAGATATCAGTGGAATTAAACTTCAATTTGAATACTTGGAAAGCTGAGGTATGTGGATATAAAAGTTCTAAAAAGGCAACACAGGGACAAAGATCACACACCTTGGAGCCAGACCTTCTGGGTGCAATTCTGGATCTGTCACTTCCAAACTGTGAGACGCTGCACAAATTAACTAACCTCTCTGAGCTTCAGGCTCCCCACCCGTAAAATGAGGGTGCTGACTGCACCTGTCTCACAGGGTCATCCTGAGGACTAAAGGTTGGCATGCTGTCAGCACTATGAAAGCGATTATGACATATATTTCGAGATCACCAGCTATTAAAAACTCATTAATTTATGGGCCTAGCCTGTAAGTTGACATTTTGCTGTTTTTGTTCATGGTTGTTTTTCAAAAGTCTTAAAATGCACTAACTCTAGTAAACTGAATCACATTAGTAATTCAAAGACTTTTAACACGACATTACAGATTTCTAAAAGGACAGTGTTCACGCGCACACACATGCGGGCACGCACACACGCGCACACACAGGCACACATGCACACACATGCACACGCACGGGCGGGCACACACATGCACACACACGGGCACACACACACATAGGCACACACATGCACACACGCACCCAATTCGAAGCACCACGCATATCTGGGGCTGGAAGGAAAGTGCACCTGGACTCTCTCGCTATCATTCTGCGGACAAGGACCCTGAGCCAGGAGAGACCGTGGCCGTGACAGCCACCGTGCGCGTGCCCGAGTGCAGTTTCTCACATATGCACGATGCAAAGTATTCTTTGAGTGCAGTTTTGCTGTCAGGAAATGTCCTCTTTCCCCCTTATGAGAAATCTGAAATCTGGTGAGAAGGAAACCACCAAAACATTCCTCCACCAGCTACGAAAGGCCACCTTTGCTTGGGGTGCCGTGGGGAATCTCTCAGGAATGTTATCTACTCTACAGCTAAAGGTCCAGCCACATCAAAGCAGACACGTACTTTTAAAGTTTTCATTGTTATTTGAATTACAGAAGGAATTTTTAACATCCATTACTGAGAAAATTTTCCTTCTTTTTTTTTTTTCCTGTAAACCCCACCTCTACGAGTCTAGAACGGCGGGACACAGAAAACAAGGTCGTAGGGCACAAATCGCAGCAGCTGGAGCCGCCAACACTCACTTGGGACTTGCCCCCAGTCCACAGTGAGTTTCAACAGACTTGCAGGAAGACAAAACAGCACGACCAGCCCTCATCCCCGCCCAGAGGAAGGACACAGCCTAAAAGGGGGTCAGACAAGTGCCTGCGAACGACACGTTACAGAGTGCACCACTGTGCAGAGCACACCGACCACGTGCAGGAAAGCTGCTTCCCCACAGAGGCAGCGGCCCCCTCCCCAAGAACCCTGAAGCCTTCAGTCTACCAGGAGTTGTGAGTTCTTGGTCTCCATGGATGTTCTGTGTACAAGTCTAGCTGCACAGACTACTAACCAATCATGTTTCAAACACAAAACAAGTTACATTAGAGTTTGCAACTGAAAAGTCCAAATAGCATTTTTTAACGTTCGCTGGCCGTCTGTTACAGAGCCAAGGAACAAATGACTAACCCCGAAAGCACAGCAGTAACGCATTTAACCAGGCGCCTGAGATCAAACGGCCCTGGTCTCAGGGACCTGGCAGGCCACGCACAGAGCCCGCAGTAAAGCGCACCCACGCGCACAAAGCCACAGTTCCCCGTCACCAGCTCTGGGTGCCGATCACGAAAGTGGTGTCTGTTTTGGCTAAACTACTTCCCTTTTAACAACAGCAGAGATTTTTTTCCAGTTGCTTTAAAAAGAAACCAGAAACTCTCAAAGCCTATTCCCCAGGCTGAAATCTGAAGTCATGTTATAATCGTTCAGACCATTAAGTTACTCTTTGCTGTTAATGAAAGTGTAACCCAATAAAGTGCTTAACTTACAATCAGGTAATTAACAAACAGAACACATTTAATTGTTCTGCAAGAACTCCAGCAAAACTGCAACGACACACACGGTAGGCTGGCTTGGGAGGAAGAGTAACTTTTCCCTGTACGTACTCTGCAGTTGTCTAAATGCAGCACCGGAATGCAGAGGAATCACCGTAATGAGCCAGAAGGCCTCCGGCACTGCCTTCGCTCTACCGCCCACCATCCTGGGCCCTCAGACAAGCGCCTGAAGCTCCCCTCTCTGCCTCGTTTCTTTTGTCCGTGAGCAGGGTCACTTCCTTTATTTGCTATGTGTAAGAACTAACAGGACTGCGTATGTGACAGGGGTCCGTGAACTATCCTGGTCCTACACACGTGACTGTGAACGAAACAGAAGAGGGTACGAGGACGTTGCTGATGCAATCATTAGGTAAACCTAGGCTAAGTGGATCCTCACACAGCTGTCCTATTTTTCACAATGTGCTTTGGACCTGAACGAGAGTGCATTTCCCAGTGAGTTAAAAATTAACGAGAAAAAAAAGCCTTTGAAAAGCAAGTTTTTCCAAAAGTCTCTCTTCTGAGATAAGTCTTATCTTTCCACACTCACATACTCACATTTCTTTCCCAGCGAGAAAGAGAACGTGGCTAAAAGGCCTTGGAAGCCCCGTGCGCGGCCCCGCCGTGGCTCCAGCACCAGAGGGGCCGCAGCCCTCTGGAAGCAGACAGCACAGACCAGCTTCCTCTCGTCATCGAGGCCACGCTCCTCGCCTGAAGATTCCACAGGCAAGTCCACATACCAATTAGAGAGTCCCAAGGAGCAGATGACACCCACAGAGAAAACCATTTAGGGAACGTTCTCGCTCCTTGGTGACGGTCCTATCAGTGGCCTTCCGCGCGAGCGAAACGTCTGAACCAGGCGCATGGGCAGGCACGCTTTCTGACCCATCCCAACCTCCCCTGCACTTTGCCCAGAGGTTCGAGCTTCCGGCTCAGGCGGCTTGGACCTGCAGACATCAGACGCCATCCTCTGCCCAAGAAGAGACAGTGGCCTCGGAACAACCACTCCACCATGCTTCTGCCAAAATACCCAACAAGGAGCAAGCAAGCACCCCCAAGTTGTACGGGCGGGCTGTGGCCGTCTCACCCCGGGACTCCTCCGGCACTCACGCTTACATTCAGAGACAAGGAGAGCGCTGACGCTCCTCTGGCTCCGTCATCTCCACAGAAACGTTCGGCTGGAATTCGGCACTGCTCGTGTCCTTCTTGGATCAATAATATGGAGTCAGGCCCCTTTCAGCCAAACAGATGAGAAACGGCCTTCCAAAGGCAGCGGGCCTTCCTCACGGCCACGGCCACGGCCCTCGGTGAGGCAAACCTGTGCCGAGTGTCGGGGGCGGCGGTCAGACGGCACACGGCCCGTCCTGCCTCTAAGAGGCTGTTGGGTCTCGACGGGAAGATGAGCCTTTCAGGTCAAACCACCAGGGACCACCACAAGGAAGGATGTCTGAGCCAGGCGGCCGAGCGTAATGAAGTCTGCAGAGCCCGAGGCCCCAGGCGCCTCCTGTCTAAAGGGCAGCCTCGCGGAGAGATCACACTGAACAAAATCTCCGTTTCTCTGGTCACAGACAAAGGGCCCACAGGCCGCGGGACAAGGCTGTCACGATTCTACCTGGAGAGGAAGACGGAAGTGAACAGAGGCGCTACAATGACCCCGGGCCATGCCCCAGGTCTCACGGGGCCAGCTCCCCGCTGACTTAGTCATAACAGGACCCCGTCACTTGCAGCTACCCCCAGAACCACGCCGTACGTACGATGCTGCTGCTACGTTCTTCCTGAGGCCAGGAGCCGGTGTGGTCCCCCATGTGGTCCCTGCCTGTGGCAGGCACGCGAGGGACTCAGGACGAGCAAAGAGGACCACCCCAGTGCGGGCCTGCAGCCACAGCGCAACTGCTTGTGTACGTGTTTGAAACAGATGGAGAGAGCACTCTGAGTGTCTGCTTTTGCACTGAAAACGGAAACTACAAAAAACTACGAAGGGGTCCCAAAGGGGGCACCCACCTCATCTGGGTGAGAGGCGTCAAACCAGAGTGGAGATAACCTTGTGAGGCAGCACTCGCAGCTCCGAGACAAGAAAGCCCGTCCCTGGTCACCAGGGGACAAGACAGCAGCAGTGAGGACAGGACGGTGGCGTTCACTGGAGCTGGACACACAGTGCAATCCTTCCCGCTTCCTTCCCAACTCTGTCCTTTCCCCCGTGGGGACCACCTTCGCACCCCACTTCACTGAGGCTTTGAGAAAAAGGCATCTTCCACCAACCGCTGCTCCAAATCACACTAAAACAAGTCAGAGAGGAGAAGCCAGACAAGATACTTACAGGACAACGTGTTATAAGTACGTGGAACCACAGAAAGACAGCAGAGAACGCTACTGTGTGGATGCGGGGTCACCAGCACTCTCTCTCGAAGGATGCAGTGGCTTCCCAGAATGAGTTTCCTTGGGGACATTGTGTCAGCAGCTCCGCCCTCATGAGACCAAAGGGCGAGAGTGCAGGTGGGAGGCCGGGAGCACACGCCTGGGAAAGACGGCCGTGGAGACGACGACGCACTGACCCATCCACGGCCGCTTTTCCGACAGTAAAACTGCTGTTAAACGCACGTCCAGTCGTAAAATACAACGTGTTTCCTGGCTCCGTTCTGTCTGGTGTATGCTAAGCAAAGCCCTGAGGCTCCAGAATCTCTGTATTTCTCTATTTCCAATACAACCATCAATTCTATCAATTACGATTATTTCTGTCAGTGCGATTAAGAACCTAAGTGGCAGAAAAAGTCTACCGTCTTCTGCACGAGAAATGCTGCCACGGGCCTTTTTGATCTAACTGTTAGAATATTTTATGTGAAAAAGTGGAAGAAAAAACAAGCATGAGACCATTACTTCTTTCATTTTCATTTTAGCAAGAACAAAAAGGATTTAGAACCAAATTCCTGACCCATGACACAGTTAGAGTCACCAGAGTAAAATTAACTCCTTACTCACTGTTAAAACAAAGCGAGAACAAAGCTGAGGGAGGGTCTGACTTCCGTTACCTAATTAGGACCAGGTGCGTCCTCACCTTAATACAAACCGTGAAGACGTGACAAATCAGCAAGCAGGAGACGAAGACCCAAACGGAACGTGAGAGAGTCCTGGCCGTGTGCAAACGCGACAAAGACGCTTTCTACTAGAGCATCGAAGTGTTGGGGGGCGGGGGGAGCAGCCACTTTCAGACAGCACCTTTCACAGCAACCCAACGAGAAGCAGCTTTACAAACGCAAGAAGCGCAGAGCAGGCACGGAAGGGACAGCACTCGGCCCCTTTACAGCCAGGACCCCTTCCCTCTGCAAATGCTCCTTCTCGTCCCTAGAAAAACACAGCTGACCAGGCCATCGGCCCAGGGCCGACAACGGCCACTTCTACCGTGAACCGTGCTGTTCTGATCAGGTAACAGGGACCCTCCCCGCCCCCGCGGCGGAGACAAGTGTTCCGCCACCTGAGTGCTGAGCACACGGCCCCGCACACGCCGGCACAGTCGTGTGCACATCCCTGAGCGGCTGCTGCACGGCACTGGATTCCATTTGGGAAAGCTCATTTTTCCCCACTTTAAACATAACTGTGTCGACACTAAAGCCAACACTTTGTCCTCCTCAGCCCGGGCAGCTGCCCCTGCTGCTGCAAATGCACCCGGAGGCCCGAGCAAGGCAGAAGCACCCCGAGTGTGTCGGAGGGAGCAGCCGGAGCCCGCGAGGCAGTGAGTCCTGCGATGCCGTCACTAAAGTCCTCCCAGCGCATCTGACGTACGGAATGGCTCCTTTCCCAAACCGGCTCTGGTCCTACAATTCTGAGCTCCCAGGACTTTCCATCCGAGAACGGCTGCAGCAGCGGCCAGAGGGCAGACTGTTTGCCGGGCTGCTGTGCGCCGATTTGTAGGCACGCCCCACCCCACCCCACCCCACCTTCTTAGGAAAACAGGAAGAGGGAAGGTGGAGGTTCTGAGCCACCGGGAAATGTCCCGGTCACACCCCGCACGCTAACAGGCGTCGGGCGGCTCTGTGAAGCCTGCAGGACAACAGGAAGGAACGCGCCGTCCCCCTCCAGCCTAACGCGGTAACGTCGTGTGAACGCAGACTTGCACACAGGCCGACGGACGGCTCTCAGGCCGTCAGCAGCAGGAGGCAAGAGGCCGGCGGCGCCAGGGCTGGGGCGCACACGTCCCGCCACTGATGTACCAGCTGGCCCGTGAGTCACCGTCAGCCGACATCGGGGGACGTGGCCTTCGGTAACCGACGGGAACGGCACCTCGGCCTGAACAGCAGCCGGTGCTGTCACTTCCCCTCGGGTGACAGACCACTAAGCAGTCTCTTTTCCGACGCGTGCTCCCGCCTGGGAACATCCCACGCCCGTCGTCCCCATGCTGCACGGCCCCACGTGGGCCAGGCCTGGGCGGCCACCCCCACGGCTCCCACATCCAACGCCCCGGACAGAGCAGGGGCTCGGAACCGTCCCTTATTCTTCCCAACGCACTCACCCTTCGAAACGACACGACGTAGAAGGTGTCCCCTCTCCTGCGGATGGCGTTGAAGAAGTCCTGGTAGCTCCTGGGGGAGGCGTAGTACACCTGGAGCTCACTGCCTGCGCCGCTGCTGGAGGAGGAAGAGGCAAAGCGTCTCCCACTGAGAGTCCCCCACCGGCTCCCAAAACCCCATTCCCAGGGCCACCTCCAAATCCTAACAACTACCAGGTCTGAGGGCCCGTGGGCCTGCAGGGCGGCGCAGAAGGTGAAAGAGCGCAGGACCTGGGACCCAACAGGCCGGCTTCACGGTCCCACTCTCCCGCTTGGCCAGGTCTCCTTGTGGGAACCGAGCCCTGAGTGGCCTCAGTGTCCTCGTCAGTGCAACGAGCATGACCGTGTACACCTCGCAGGACTGTCCCTGGGGCAGGGATGTCACGTACGTGAAGCCCCCAGCACGGGCCCTGTTGCACAGGCATGACTCAGCCACGCTACCACAGGTACGAACAGCCCCGCGGCAGTGCCTCAGTGAGAGTGGCCTTAAACCACCCACGTCCCCAAAGACTCCTCAAACGACGTGAACACGGCCCCAGCAACGAGGGCCTTTCCTGTGCTGCACAACAAGCCCGATGCGGGCGACCAAGTCACGCTTCACTTCTCTTCCGTGTGCGTTCACGGTTTCATTCAATCTTTACGTTTCCAATCCATCTCTGTGAACTCGCTAAGTGAAAGAATTCAGGGAAAGACCAATACTTTATGATTTCCTTCATGTGTGGAATTTACAAAACAAAATCGCAGACACGGAGAACAAACTGACAGTTGCCAGATGGGCGGGGGTGGGGGGCGTGGTGAGGTGGGGGATTCAGAGGTACAAACGGGAAGTTACAAGGTAACTGGGGCTGCGGAGCGCAGCACAGGGAACGCAGCCAAGAATGCGGCCGTAACTCTGTGTGGTGCCAGGTGGGCCACTGGGTAAGTCACCTAAGTGCCTAACCACGATGCTGTGGCCGAAACTAATATAACATTGTATGTCAACTGCAACGAAAACATAAAAAGCTATTTTAGAAAACCTTTATTAACTTAAGAGGGAAAAAAGTGGCCCAAAAAGGAAATTGTAAGTGAGTCATGGGACCGCCCCTGACGTAGTGACACTGAGTGCACAGTCAACTCTTACTACGCGTGACGGCTGTGGCCTGCAGGGCTGGGGCAAACAGGAGATCGTGAACATTCTCCACGGGGAAAAACCGGTTCGCTTCCTGCCAGCCCCCGGCTACAGCATCTTCATCAGCTGGCCGCGTCACCTGCTCCCTGTGTTTCTGTTTAGACACCTCGTTGAGCACGTCCATGAACACTGCACTCACTGTGACCCGGGCCCCGGGGAAGCCTATGTGACACGCGTGCTTTCTCCACAAGGTACGTCACCACCTCCGTGTGCCACGAGCACCAGGCAGCACTCAGCATCACACCTGGGGGCCGTTCCAAAGAGCGGACTCACCCACAAAAAGCACCAACATCTGCCAAGTACGGCACCGACTACACCTTGAGGAGCACGCTGTTTGCCCTACGAGCTGGAGCAGGAGGGAGGCAGCGCACTGCCGGTTAAACCGCTCCTGGGAGCGTCTGTATCTGCCAACGACCCGGGTGACAAGCGGACTGCAGAGAGCGGGCTTCACCACCACGGAATGCGGGGATAAGCCCAGAGCCAACTCTCGCTCACGCTCACGTCCTGGCCCAGAGCCCCACGTCCTCACCTGATGCTCGTGGTCTCTGTGTACTGGAGCGCCATGAGCTCAGAGCTGGAGGCCTGGTGCAGAGCTCCCTGGAAGAAAACGTCCTTTAACGCCACAGAGATCACAGGAAGACCTTCCTACAGTGACTCAGTCTACGATGACATGGACTAAACTCTCATTAAAGGAGTCACAGGTTCTTTTCTCACGAATACTCCGACACGTTACGTTGACATGAACTCAACACCAACACAGAAGTGAGATCACATACGGGGCTGACAGGTGTGTCCTGCGGAGATTTAAGACACTTCCCATGAAGTTTTTTAAAAAACAGCCCAAAAGCTTAGTGCAAGTATCACAGCACGAGTTTCAGGGCCGTCGTGTGAGTATTACTGAGCAGGTAACAACTCGTGCTGCCCAACACGGTTATCTTCCCCATGAAAACCTCTGGCGGCGTGAAAGGCCCGTAATGAAGCCAGAGCCCACTGCTGGCCCCGAGCTGAGCAGGACACTGAGTGTGAGCACCTGGCTCCGTGCTAGGTCCCCTGCCCCATGGGAGGTGCCACGGCACAAGCTCCCAGACCTTCTAGGGAGGAGAGCAGCTCGGCCGCAGGCGCTGCTGGGGACGAGCAGGGACAGACCTGGAGGATGTGGGTCTTCTGTTCGCTGTTCGTCATCCTTCGTGACTTGGTCCTTTCCACCTCGTGTCTGTGAACCCAGCCTCGAAGTTCATGGTTTAACCTACAAAACAGCTGAATTAACTACACAGAAGTCAAGGTCTCACCCCCGGTAAAACGCACTTATCCCCACTCTAGAGGCTCCAAACAGTATGCCAAGTGCCCGAGGATTTAAGATCACTTTTTGATTTGAAAAGTCGAGATACTTAATGTCTTTTTCAGTAAGACAGGAAGTTTTACATGGCAGCCTCCTCCACCATGAGTTCAAAATTCAGAGAGAACCGGAGCGAAAGCCTGCAAACACGACAGCCGGGTGCAAGGGACGCTTCCCGTCTCTGCTCCTGGCCCCGAGCCCTCCCGCGGGGAGACGCCGGACAGCGGCGACGGTGCGCCCAGCTCTGGGGAGTCTCCTCTTTTGTGAGAAGGAAAAGAAGGAACTCAAATGCTCGGGAACAAAGGACATGCACTGCCCTGCAATCCAAACTCTCCAACATCAGATGAAAGGAAAACAAGCTGGTTCAAATACAACTTGCCTTTTCCTGCTAACTTCTCAGAGCAGCTGTGCAGTGCTCATAGCTGTGTGCTTGACTGCAGGTGATTACTACTTAGCACAAAAAAACCCTGAAGCCGTTTTTGAGGTTCAAGGATAGATAGGATCCACAACCAGGAAAACAGCAGACAGATGAGAAAAGGTGCTGTAAGGGGCAGCGTCCCCACGATCGCGCATCTGCAAAGGGTCCGCTTCCTACCTCGAGGAGACAGGCACCTCCCACCACGAACGTCTCCACCAGCACGTCTAACCCGCCCCCTGCACTTTCACGTTGACATCACTCTCTTAAGACACGTTTAAGCGCGCGATCCCAAAGCCACCACACGTAGCAGACCCACCACCCTCTCCACCAGGCTGGTGGGACACCGGACGACAATTCACAGGCCTCTGGTTACCCTGAAAACAACGTGGTCTCCCCGCCACCTCACAAGCCGGACAGACACTTTCCTGAACCCCAAGCTCAGCACAGGAACCCGCTGGGACTCACCTGAGGGACTCGGAGGTGTTGATGAGGGGCTGGCATGGCGGGGGAGGGATGTAGAGCAGCGGCTCCTCACTCAGCACCATCAGGGCTTTCTCACTGGACACAGACGGATCGTATCTGAAACGAACACACACACAGGGTGTCCCCTCGCACCTGGAGTTCTGAGAAGTGAGCTGTGAGAAGCACGAGGGCTCTACTGGAGAAAATCACAGTGACTAGAGC
The DNA here is from genome assembly GCA_004026885.1 of Lyroderma lyra. Lineage (NCBI taxonomy): Eukaryota > Metazoa > Chordata > Mammalia > Chiroptera > Megadermatidae > Lyroderma > Lyroderma lyra. Next base: position 47,464 of record PVJL010006580.1, on the reverse strand, counting down.
CCAGTGACAGATGCTAACGGGATGAGGAGGCGCAGAGAAGCAACCACACAGTGACCACGTCACGTTCCGGTTCTCTACAGGCGTCACCGTGGCGTCCCCGCGCGTCCCACGACTGGGTGCTGAGTCACTGCATAGGAGAAGAGAGGCACCACAGGCACACGTGGCTCAGGGCATGCACAGTGCCGCTGGACCGAGGAGGTGACACAGAGACGGGGACGCTGGGGGAAAGACCCACTGAGACAGGGGACAGCACTGTGTGAGCAGGACTAAAATTTCGTGGTCATTCACAATCCTGTGATGACAAAACTGAACAGTCTCCTTAAACAGTGCGGGGGCGGGGAGGCATGAAATACCTGGCAGGAGTGAAATGAAAGTGCTGAGAAGCCGGGCACGAAACCTGGAATCGTGGACAAAAGTGAATCGCTAATGAAACACGAGGGTGACATTAAGCAGTTACTGCATCAGCTTAAAAACACGCTTTCCGAAGCACCGCACAGCTCCACGCCGTGTGCAGTCACCAGGGCGACACAGCGAGCAGGACCTGAGCTACCGGTCGGAACAGGAGCTGGGACTTCACTGCGCTGTGTTCTCTGCAGCCGGCGACTCCCACCTTTCTCACTAAGAAATCTCGGGTCTGTTTCTTCACATACAATGATGTGGATTTTGAAAACTAGATATGCTAAAGCCCCAAAAGAAAAAATATTAACACTTAAAATTGGACAGGACTAGAGTCCCACTTTTCACTAATTAATTCAACAAACACTAATGCCACCGGCGTGCCAGCCAGGTCCTGAGTTCGGTGCGAGAATCCACCAGGGAACACGGGGTATGACGCCCCGCCCCACAGTGCCTTCACGTGGAGGGTGTCCAAACAGAGGACACACATACAAAACCACCCCAGCCGCGGCAGGAGCTACGGAAGAAACAAACCACTCAAAGACGAAACCAAAGGCTACAGCTAGACAGGTCTGAGGAGAAGATGGGATTTCAGTTAAGGAAGGCCTAAAGGCTGAGATGAAGCAACAGGGAAGAAGGTTCCAGAGAGAGGCAGGTGGCAGGGGCAGGTTAAAGAACCGGCCGCGGAGTTGGGAGCAGGTGAGGGAAGCACATCATGGCCAGGAATTACTGAACGTGATGCAGAGCGGAGGTTTATCCCAGTTCACATCTACGCCTGCTACTGCCCCCAAACTGGACCCGAGGGAGGCAAGCCCGAAGGCAGCGAGCACGGTGGCGGTGGCCGTGGATGCAGCCGGGGCACAGGCTGCTCGTGAGCCCCTCGGAGCAAAGCCTTGGCACGCAGAACCCCGAGGATGGCAGGGCCCGCGTGCACCCTTGCAATCCAGACCTTCTGGCCGGCCCATCCATAACAGAGATCTTCCTTTGTCGTTTGCCCAGCAGTCCTGACATCACAACCACTAGCACGACCACCCACTCTCAGAACTGTCCCCTCATGGGTGACAGATTCTGCAGCCGTTGCATTACACAACACACATTTCCAAGACTGCAAAGTGCTTGCAACCACTTATTAAACGACAGGCAAACACAGTATTACAAAGTATGGGGCTGGAATCCACTTCTACTGTGTCTGAACCAGTCCTCATAACTCTCCTAAAAAATGAAACATGATGCAAAATAAGCTTTATTAAAAAATAAATGCCAGTGTCATGGCAGAGTATAAATAAATCACCTAAAATTCAGTCCAAGACAAATCCATATTTGGTGCTTTCAAATGTTTCACTAACGCATCTGGTATCTCTTACTCAGAATTTAAAACGACAAAAGCAAGAACATCAAATTAATGCACCGACACCTGCTCCAACACGTGTGTACCGTGTGCGTGTGTGTCAGGCTGCACGCTAGTGCAGGGAACCTGCTACTGTACGTTCACATCTGTACCAGAACTGTAACGCTGGGACGGGCTTCAGAAGGGAGCTTTACCCTTAGAACTGACCTCAACAGTAAACTTCACGCACAGCATCAGGGACTCGTCTGCTCTGTGACCAAACAACTCAGACGCTGCCGCACTACGCCACCCCACGCCACCCCCGCGCCAGCCTCCCGTGCCAGACGACCGGACGCGCCCTCTACCTGTAGCTGTCTTCCGGGATGACGCTGTCGGGTGTGTCTGCAGCCTCCTTAGCGGAAAATCCTAGGAGGTGCCGGCTGTGGTGTGTGGGGCTGACCCTGGGGCTCCCTCTCCTGGAATCCTGTTCCAGCAAGCTGAAAATTTAAAGACGCACGACAGTGAGTAAGATAAAAGCACGTCGGGCACGCTGTGTGCGCTCCGTGAAGCGCACCGAGTTCCCCTGTAGGTGCCGGCGCAGCAAGAGCGCCAGGCTCAGCTGTGACCACAGCAGGCCTGTGCGGGCCACCCACAGCCCGGCTCCCGGAGTGTGACAGACAACGCTGATGACACACCTGGAGTACGAAAGCACCTTACTCAGCACTGCCTACGGACTCGGACTCATGCGCGTTTTCAAAGCTCTGTTACGTGTGTACCTGAAGTACAAGTCAGTGCAGCACACACTTCACCTCACTGCAAACTCAGATGAACGGCTGAAATAAGACGTTCCCCCGAATGCTGCCAACTGACATCTGCAATGAGGCAACACTGCAAACGGAACGGGAATCACTCTCCTCATCAACAACCAAGTTCATGGGCCTTTCCCAACCCCAGAGGGCAGGCTACCTAGTAAAGGTAACTAAAAGCTATTTTAAGAAATACTTCATTTTATTTACATGCAACAATTTCCTACTTCTTTTTCTCCACTCTCTCTAGTACTTTTATTCATCAATGTATGTCCCCTCAATGGGGTTAAGCACACGTGTATACACGCGCACACACTCACATGCGCGCGCGCACACACTCACATGCACACACTCACACACCCACTCACATGCACACGCACACGCGCACGCACACACATAGGTATGTATCAAATACTGCCAAGTTATTTAACACTTTAAACTCATGGATCATGGGTGCAGAGACTGTGCTCATCAGTGACACGCTGCGTGTGTGTACAGTGTTTTATCACACCACACACAATTCACACAGTTATTATCTTGAAATGCAACACAAAGGGCATCTCAGGGACGCACAGGAGAAGGGAGACCAGATCCTGCCCAGAGGGGTGAAAGGGAGGAGGAGGTGAGGCACTTAGGGGCCCTGTGGTTCTAGAAGAAAAGTTCTCTGGGGTGTAGTACTCGGCCTGCAAATTTGGGGAAAGGTGCAACCGCAAGTGGTGGTTTGCATGGTTTGTGGATGCCGTACGAACTGAATCAGTTTGGAGTCATTAGCACCTGGAAGTTCGCAGCGAGCCCCCTCCTGATCCTTGTTCTTCCGATGATTTACCGCCACTCCGACAGTGGCCCTTGGACTCACGACTTCCGGCTGTCACAAGCCAACACCTTGCTAAGTGTCAGTGAGGCCTACTCCTCCCGTAGTCACGCGGCAGCTACACGTGCTAGAACCCAGTCTGGATGCTGACTGGCTGGGCTTGGGAGTGGTCACCATTTTTCCCACCAGCCACGCCGGCAACGGCTCCCCGTGGGACGGCCACACACCTTTAACCACAGCCACCTCAGTAACTTTACTGTTTCTCCAGCCAAAGTGCTTGCTCAGACCTCACTCACTGGACCTGAGGACACGGCCTTGTCAGCACTCCTGCCGCACGGAGCCAACGCGGACACGCACTCGCGCTGAGGCGAACGTAAGGGACCAAACGGCCTCTGTGTCTCAAGTGCACACCTGCCCACTGGCCCAGGAGGTATTTTGGAAAGGTAATCTGTTAGGAAATGTTATCAGGAATCTTGCGCAGCTTTTCACTTACTTTCTTACGTTGCCTTACCACGTGGCCGCCCTTCTCCACAGTTCTTAAGTATTAAAATGAACTTTCCCTCAAGCTGAATTATAGACATGCGACTGTCCAATTCAGCTCAAAAAAATGTCCAGTGCTGGAACCCCAGGAAGTGACCTGCACAGACCGTTTTCAACCATCTGAGTAACTGCAGATTTCTATGTCCCTCGTCTTTATTCGTATTTGAAAGGCATAAAGCAGTTTTACTTCACGGCCAGAATTCAAGACTGTCTCAGTACAAGTGTGACGCCACAAGTATTAAGACAGGAATTTCAGAGTCCTCACAACAGACACACGTGCAAACAGCTGCAAGAAAGTTACTGCTGACGTGAACGTCTGGGCTCCTGGACGTTACTCGATGTCGAGTAAGGAAAAGGGACGACAGTCACACAAAGGGAGAGGGGAGTGACTGCACATGTCAGTGACTACAGTCCACAGTATAGTAAGACAATCCAAAGTCTCTTCATGATTAGCAGCATTTTAAAATAAACTAATAAATATCAGGACAACAGATTCTCTATAATCAGAAATACGCTTCTCCTTCCTGCTTCCACCAGAGTCACAACAGCCACAAAAGAACCTCACACCAGTACACCTGGCCCACGCTGCGTGCCAACAGGCCTGAGAACACAGGCTGAGAAGCACAGGCATACTCACTTCGATTTCCCCAAAGGTCTGGAAGAGGTATGATGGGGAGGAGTGTTGCTTTACGTTTTCATTTATGAAATTCTAAAAGCCAACCACTGTTTTAGATGACTTATGAAGCCACTTAATCCTTAAGATATGACTTCAGACACCCAATTTTCATACCAGTAGTCAAAACAAAAAGTGGCAGACCTCCAAATCTATCCCCTTGGCAAACCTGCTTTCTCCTGGAACAAGTACCAGTAGGTCCATTTCAAAGTCAGGCCATCTCAGCAGGTAGAACTCACACTGGTTCTCATCCCCCAAAGAGATGCCATGCTGATCTGAGAGCCACCGTGGGCGCCTGAAACCTTGTGACGCTGCCCCAAGCATGGGGCGCCTGGTTCCGAGGCAGAAGAGGGAAAAAGCACAGAACCTGGAGGAGGAGATCTGGGTTCAGGGTGTGGCTCTGAGACCCCCCCCCCAATTCCTCACACAGAAAGCAGGAAAAATAACAACTATTTCACAGCATTCTCTGAAGATACAAACGTGACAGGTGTGCACATGCTTTATAAACCAAAAGGTGTTCTGTGTCCCAAGGAGGACACAGGGCAGTCAGCGGCACAGCCAGCCGCCCTGCCAGCCGGGTTCAGGCCATTCCCAGCACAGCCATCGCATCACTGGCTGAAAATTTCGGTCTCATTATCACGTCACGCCTCGGCTCAAAACCTTCAGGTGGCTCTGCACGCGTCATGGTGAAAGCCCCATCCGTACAGGGAGTGGGACCTTAGCCAAGGTGGCCCACCCCCACCTCAGCTTCGGGCACCATGTCCCCTGCACGCCCCCCCCCCCCGCCCTGCCCCCAGCTCGTGCACGTCAGTCCTGTCACTCTGGCCTCCGCGCTGCTCCTCGGACAGATGTGCCAGGCATGCTCCCGCCCAGAGCCGCGCTCCTCTGCAGGGCTGCCCTTCCCCACGCGGCCGCTTGGAGCTGGTGTTCAAAGCCGACTTTACGAGGACATCAGGACATCACCGCTTAAAACTGCGACTTCAGCGCTGCCCTCATTCAGGTAACACCATCACCCGGCTCCGGCCCTCTGTTCAGAGACCGCACAGCTGCTTCCGGTTCACTCCTTTATTATGCTTACGTCTGTCCACACTGGAATGTAAATTAAGTCTTTGTTCTAAGACAATGCCTGGCGCAAGGGAGCATTCCTTTTTTTGTTTTTCTTTGTTTAAATAACAAATAAATGAATTTCATGGACCATCCCACCTCTGGTCAAAAGAAAAATCCAGATCTTTGTTTTAGGGAAACTAACCCCAAACTCAAGGATGGCAGGTGGTGAACCCATTATTATGCCACCTCCAGATCCAGGAACAGGAAGTCCTGATAATTCTCACTGCAGCTGCAGCTAAGACACAGCGTTCTCAAGGGACTTCCATCAACCTGAAAAGAGTGGTTCTCTGTTTACTGAATGGCTCACAGATGATATTTGCAGGCTAACAGTACGTGGGGGTAATCTGTTGGAAACAGAAATGGGACTGAAGATACAGACCTTCAAACAAGATTAAAAAAAACAAAAAAAAAACCACCCTCTGTCTCAGCAGTTCCCAGAACCCGGGGTTACGAGGCCCCAAGCAGAAATGTGTCCTGCACAGTGGCCAGTGGCCACGTGAGCCAGCAAGAGAGAAGCTGGACTCTCCCTCATTCAAGGGCAGCGGTGAGTGGGCGTCTTCGGATGCACCGCACAGGGCCATGGTTCAAGCTGGCACAAGCCACGCATCAGTTAAAACACACCACCTGCAGAAGGTGTCAACGGGCAAGCGCTAACTGAAATGACCGAATGGCTCAAATCTGAGGACAAAACAGGCGTTTCGGGCAAACTGTAGAAGCATAAGCAACAGGTACTAATTGCACATGTACTTTCACCATCCAGAAGTCTCGCAGTGCCCCACACCACCCTCACGTCAGGCTACCCCAGCGGTTCTCAGCCTTCCTAATGCCACGACCTTTTAACACAGCTCCTCACACTGTGGTGACCCTCATAGAGTTATTTTCATTGCTTCTTCATAACTGTAATGTTGCTGCTGTTATGAATCATCATGTAAATATCTTTTTTGTTGTTGTTTTTTTGTATGTGGGTAGCTCCCTGGCTGGGAATCGAACTCAGGCCGCAGCGCTGACAGCGCCATCGCCGAAGCCTTAAGCCGCTACACCACCAGGGCACTCCCGTCATGTAAATATCTGATGTGCTTTCCGATGGTCTTAGGTGACCCCTGTGAAAGGGTCGTTCGACCCCCAAAGGGGTCGTGACCCACGGGTTGAGAACCGCTGGGCTAGACCTTCCCTTCGCTGACGTTTTACACAGGTCATCACCATGATTCTACCTGGATGCACTCGGTGCTAAAAATGGGGGCTGAGAAAGCTACTTCAGCAAACCACCCACTGGTCCATGTTTAATGTTAACTAAGATCTAAAGAAAGTACCAGCGCAGCCAACGCAAACTCTGACGGTGTCCCCATTTGGCCCAGTTCCTCGCAAACCGCCTGTCACAAGACAGAAAGCAGCAGAAGTCACCACATTACCTCCTTCCAGCTTTGAAAGTGACACAGTGACTCAGTCAAGGTACAGGAGGAAGTTAGCAAAGGATGTCGGTTTCTGGTTTCAACTGCCTGCGCCTTCACCCTAATGACTCGAGTCTGGGGAAGGTAGCGAGCAGCGCACGGTGAAGCCAGTGGACACTCCTGATCGGGCTCCCTGCACACACAGCCCACGTGGAGGCCAAAGCCAGAAGAATCACAGAACTGCCCACACGCCCAAAGCCCACCTCTGCACCTGGCAGACACTAAGCCTTACTTTAGACAACTGACGAACTCTACAGAGGCGGAGAGAGAGAGAGAAGCGCCTGCTTTGCGCAGACACCTTGCAGATCACAAACAAACAGGTTCTGAGGGGGAAGGACCGCCCTCAGCGACACCACAGCCCCGGGTGCAGGACCACGTGGGGCTCAGATGCACTGTACTGCCCGTTTACGTGTCACTTCGATAAATGTGGGAAGTACTGCCGGCCAAGAACTTGAATTAGATTTTACTTTAAAATCTGGCAGAACAGGACCATGTATAGTTGGTGGTTTAAATGCTGTCATTTAAGTTTCACAGTAACTTTTAACCTACAGCCAATAGTGATATCATACGGCAAACCACGCTCAGCAATTAAAAAGAAAAAAACTGGAGGCGGATTCAGGGACAGGCTCATCTCTGGATTAAGAAGCTAGAATTCTTCCTGTAAAATAATGAAAAGCTGACAAACTCACAGAATGCTGGAACAAAGGCCTTCTATTTCCAGTCAGTCCCAGACAACTCACAGCACCGCGCACGCTGTGTGGCCAGCTCTTCCTCCTCACACCGTCAGGTAAGACAGCCCCAGGGCGGCTGGCCCGCAAGTATGTGAGCATCCGTCCTGGTCCCTGTCTGCCGGCTCAGACCACAGGACTCCGGATCCAGTGCAGGACAGCAGGGACCCCGGAATGGCCCCTGGTCGTGTTTCAGAGGCCGAGCACGGTAGCCCCTGGGGATGTCGCTGTACTATCTGCACAGACAGAGGATGCTCAGTGCTGGGTGAAACGGGGGGAGGACTTAACAAGGGACCCTGTAAAAGGGTGTCGGACCTCCATGCCAGGAAGCGGTCCTCTGGCAGGGCATGCTGGGGCTCCTAGTCTGTCCAAACCACAGGTCCAGAAATTTCCTCAGATAGAGGCCGGCCTATACAGAGCTGTCTGTCTACAGAGATTTAACAGAATTTCTCTTATATACGGCACGCCCTCCATTCACCGGACATCAAGGAGCCGGCACCATCTCAAGCAACCGGCAAAATGGTTCTGCGGGCTGAGATCGTGCGGCTGCTTGAGTTCCCGTTAACGGAGCGTCTCCTGTGCGTAAACTCAGGCTCGAACGTCCCCAGTTAGGGCTTGTGGCCATGAATCCCCAAGGAGACGTGCGGACTTCCTCACTCCAAGGCAGGCCGAGACAGGCACTCACCCTCTCCCCTGCTTGGCCCCCTTTCAACCACCAAGCAGTCAGTCTCCGAAGCCCCAGCTCTATGGGGCGGGGCCGGGGCGCGAGGGCCTCAGGACTTCCCACCAGGCTGACCCCCCCAGCGTCTCTCCTGCGGCAAGGCTCCAGGCCACAGGGTCAGGCAGTAACGCCAGAGCAAGCGCTGCTCCCCGTGAGGGCTGAGCACAGACTCCTGGGGTCCTAGCACTCCTGGCCTCTGAGAAGTCCCGCCTTTGTCCTCAGCTCTGCCAGTAAACGGAAGTGTTCTGAGAGCCTGTTTCTGGCCACCATGGTCTGGGTACGAGCTGCGGAGGGGCTCCGTGCCTCCGGCCGCCATGCCGCAGAGCAAGTTCTTTCGGTCTCTTGACCATGGGAGAAGAAAAAGCTTTTATGGTACAGCAGAGAAGGCAGAATTTGAATGATAATTTTTTAAAAGAGAAGTGGATTAAACGTCAGGTTCTTCAACTATAAAAGAGGACTAAAAAACATCACAGAATCAACCCCAGTGAGGAGTGAGAAGAGGGTTTCCCACCAGCTGGCGTGTGTCCTGCTGAGCCATTGAGCTCTAGGCCCTCGCACCTCGGTCAGTGTCCTGCTTCTCCAGTGACCCGTCCAGTCGTTGGCGCCTCCTCCACTAAGAGGCATGAGCCCTGCGAAACTCAGGGCAGAAGCACAGAGGAGCCAGGTTCTGTTCTTCCTTCTTATCTCCGAGAAGAACAGAACACATCTGTTTTTCTCTAGCTATGACCAGAGCTAAAATAACAATGGGAATTTACATTTTTAGCCTCGGTATGAAAACGAGTGTGTACACACTCACCTCATGGGTCCGCAGCTGAGTATTACAAACGCCAACAGTGTCATCACACAGACGGCTCTTCGCTTCGGACTCGGAACCTTGAGCCTGTGGTTCTAGAGGGAATGAGCATGTGAAGTACCATTAAAGGGACACCGACCTCTCAGAAAAGCGACACCTAAGAGAATGTTCACCAATTACGTGAACGCCTAAACAGAAACACAAAACTCAAGGTGAGGAACTGTGCTTTTCAAAACGCTGCAGCAGAGCCTGCGAGCCGCCTTTCCCGGCAGAGAGACGACATGGCAGCCATGGTACAGCCGCCACCGACACGGCCACGTCACAGCCATGGCTGCGTCACAGCCACAGGGGACAGTTTAACAACACCTTCCTCTGGGTCCTCAGACTCCTGAGATGCTCCGTGCTGTGTCCCTGTCCCTTAAAGCACCGTCTGCAGCCACACCCACCCACCCACCCCCAGGTGCTCGAGGAGGCCCTGGGGGGTGGGGGGTGGGGGGGAGATGGGCACCGGTCTGGTCAGGACAGCCCTCACACACAGGACTGAGAACCTTGACCTCACGGGCCCACATGGCAACAAAGGCGACACACGGAAGTGGAGTCAGGTGGACGGAGAGAGAATGAACGTTTCTGCTGTACTTTCTCTTTTCAGGAGGGCGGCCGGGCAGAGCCGCTGAGCTCAGTGAGAAGGGAGGGGGTGGGGCGGGGGGCGGGGGGGGGGGCACAGACTGCCGCTCCCAGGTCTCCCGCAAAGCTGTCCTGCTGCGGACGTCTCAGGGCCCAGAGCACCTCCACCGTCGCTGGTGCCCCCTGCCCCCCGCCATCCCCTCCACCATCCCCCCAGCCCCTGGTGCCCATCTGCCATCCCCCAACTCCTCCACCCTCAAAGACGCAGCCGTGCCCGTGCCCCCACTGGGCGCTCACCTCTGACACCACCTCGTCCAGCTGCCGCTTCAGGGCCCCGTTCTCCTCCCGCAGCCGCTGGTTCTCGGAGAGTGCGGCCCGCAGCCGGGCCTCCAGCCCCAGCATGTACTCCTTCTTCTTCCGGCGGGACTGGCAGGCTGACTCGCGGTTCTTTATCATCCGCTGCTGCCGCCGCAGCACGGCCGTCTGGGGGAGGCACAGGGGGGAGGGCTGCTGTCCCGTTACAGGTTCTCGTGAGCGAACGCCACCCCAGCTCACGGGTCGTGTTCGAGTAGGTGTTCAAGAACGTTACTCAGAGACGACTGAAACCGAGTGATTAAGGCCTTCCGAAACCCGGTGGCTAACGATTTCTTCTGGTGTTTTCTGAGGCTCACGTGCTGACCTTCCAATGTTCCCCCTAGAAACTCTCCCAGAAAGTGCCAGACGGCCGTGTGCTGTGTGCACACACGCCTTTAACCTGTACCTCGGGCCACGATGACGGATTCTTTCCAGGACCGTAGTGTGCACGAACCGAACGCCCGTCTGCCTCCCGAGAGCTTTTAGCTCCCCGCTTCGACGGCGCCACGTCTCTCCCCCCGACGGTTAGCTTACGCTTCTTCCTCCTCTGCGTTCACTCACTGAGTGTGCACCGAGGATGCACTGCTGCCCAGGGAAGGCGCATGTCAGAGCTCCTGTCCTCTGTCCCCACGGTCCCTCCTACAGGGGCTCTCACTAACTCAGCCCTGGGCCTCTGCAGGAGCCTCCAAACTCTGGTGGCTTCCCGCTAAGAGAACGTCCCCCCCACAAAATCATGATGCTCCTCTACTGCAAAAATGAGCTAGTCATGCGTCCTAGCTACTACCCACCTCTCCGTGCACGGCCTTCTGTCATGTGACCGCCCCTACTTACCGGAACCGTCTACCCTGACCGTACCACTGCTCAGACCACAGCTCCTGTCTGGGACACACACGCCTGACCCTTTTCCTCCTGCACGCCGTTCTTTCCGATTTGGAATGCTCTCTCCTCTGCTAACAAGCTTCTGAGGACCCTCCCCACTGGAACCTGCTAACCCACTGAGCTCTGGTTTTCTCTTAACACCCCAGGCCTCTGTCATGTGGACGATACACCTGAACACTGTCACGGTCTCCACTGTTTCACGAATGTTAACTCTTTCCACCTAGATTTTACACCAAAACTACGTAATCCTACTTTCTGTTTAATACCCACCATACCTACCATGGTCAAAAGTTGCTGAGCAAAGTTATTAGTCTTGTCGTGTTTCCTAAACTAAGATATGGAAACTCGTTGTTATACAGCATTACTGTAGTTTACTTGGGGGACAGGGAGAGGTAGCAAAGTTAAGTCCATAAAAAACACTAAATAATATTAAACTGATCACTAACTACACAGGTAAGTGAATTACTGACTTGTGTATGTTTTGTAATGGACTTCAAAAAATAAGCATTCTACTCTTAGGGTTTTCAACAATTCTTAATGAGACCAGTGAACAAAGCTGAACAATTTAATACTGATTTCTCCTAAAATAAAAACACAGCCCCAACCCGGACTGCACCTCTCAGATACACAGATACATCAAAGCCAGGCAGAGACCTCAGCACCACGCACTGCCACCAACCCTCCGTCAGATTCCACAGGAAACATGACACGAGGCAGCAGAAAACGGTGTTTTTTCCTTATCTTTCCCAACAGAAATGTTCTGAGAATGCTGGCTTACATAACCATCATCTGTAAAACTTCCCTGTGGAGTAACTATCCCACTGTTCAGTAATGCTGCACACCCACACACACGCACATGTATACACCCATGCACGCACATGTGCACACACGCACGCACACGTACACGCACCCCCCCACATGCAGACGTACACACCCACGCACACACACACGTGTACACACACACACACACACACAGCTGCAGTGCACACATAACCCCTGGGGGTTATGGAAAGACAAACATATCTCCTGTTAGAGCTCACAATCAAGGGGGTAAGAGCCATAGAAAATTTTGCCATCATACTTTCAGTCCTTGAACATCGTTCTTTAACCAGCTCTAACTGATCACAACTCTCTTCTGTTAACAAGTATATTCTCTCACGTTTGTAAAGCAGTAACCTTTCAGAGGGCACACCCTTCAAGAATCTATAGGCACTGATACTTTCATGGAAAAACTCAGCTGTTCTTTGTGAATGACCTACTCATATACTATTTTGTCCATCTGATGGTTAACTCGTGTTTTTCTCACTGATTTGTAAATACTCGTCACAGATTAAAAATGGTTTTAAAGGACTATGAAAACTGTACACGAGGGTTCAAATCAGCATTGTTCGTAACAGCCAACAGTGAAAGCCGTAAGGCATCCATGGCTGAGGACCGGGGCATCCACACGCGGGCTACACACCGGACGGAGTACCACGTGGCCGCCAGGAGGACCAGCACAAGCTTCAGCGGGAATGGACCTTGAAAAGTCATGCGGGCGAAAGGCAGCGTGACATGACCCGACCAGCAAAGGCGATTCCACAGCCAGGTTGGCTAGGGCGGCCGTGGGTGGGGAGGGGGACGATGGCTGAGAGCCCCCAGTTTCTTTCAGCGTGACGGGACGTTCTGGAACCCAACGGCAGTGATGGAACCCCATCCCGAACACCACTACCCTGTGCACGGCATGCGACCTTCATCTCAATGGAGCTACTGGGAAAGTAACGACGATAAAGGGCCCCACAGGAAGCTACGGACCTCTCCCCAGACACACGCACACGCAGGATGGCAGACACTCCCATGAGGACAGTGCTGAGGTGAGCACAGGGGGCTGCCCGTGGGAGCACTGAGACCCACCATGCATTCCACCGAGAAGCCCCAAGACTGGCATCTCACCCCTCAAAGAGGCAGGACCAGCCGGCACGAGCCCTCCGAGGGCCACTGGGTAACAGCGACCCCGGCTGAAAAACCGCCCACCTCTGACTCTCCAATTCCAGCGCTACGAGGCTCCCAGAGACAGTCTCGTACACGAACACGGTAAGTACCACGTTATTCGATGCAGGAATCCTTACAAAGAAAAGGACTGCAAAAACCCTAAGTAATTACGAAACCCCTACCACCCAGCAATAGAAAGAGCAGGGAGGCGTTTTACGTGCCGACAGAGGAAGAGCTCTCGGAGGCATCACGTCAGAAAAGCACGGTGTAGGGCGGCGTACGGCGGTTACCGTTTCTGCAGAACAGGGAGCCAGGTACAACCGCGAGTACCTACGTGCCAAAGACCTGTCTCAAGGAGGACGTACAACCACCAGGACAGGTGACTGCTTCTGGGCAGGGGATGCGAGTGGCTAGAAAGCCCCGCGGTGGGGAAGGGCGGTCTCCCCAGAACGAGTCTGCAGGGGCAGGTTGCGGCAGGGAACTCAGAGAACAGAGAGAGAAGCATTTCGCTTTTTATTAAGAAACAAATCAGCACCCACCTAAAAAAAATTATTTTTCATCTTATTAAGATGCCAAACTGAAAAATACAGAATAAAGAATGCAAAAGTTGCCACAACGTGAATCTAACCTAACGTGGTAACAGGTCGGGGGGAAATCATTAATAACCTCTGTGCACTTCCCTTTCCAAAGCTACTGTACCCACAAATGAAATTGCTTGCCAAGAAATTTATTCCAGGTAAATTTTTAGAAGCCCCAAACCTCCGTCGAAAGAGGAACTGCAAGTATTCTAAGAAGCGTGTGCTTCTTTTACTTGCAGAGTCCCTGGGAGCAGGAAAGCCAAAAAGCAGTCAGCACAGCAGTGGTTTTTCACCACAACCTGGACAGGACCCCCAGCCCCCGCCTGCTGGATTTGCCCTGACAGACTCTGCCACCTCCCCACGTCTCTGCCGTGCACGAGTCTGGTTACCAAAACGCACTGGTCAGCTTTTCCCTCCTCAGACCCGTGATGGAGGGTATCGGCTCACACTCGGACCACACGGAGGGCCTGTTCTTGGGTCTCACAGTAAAACAAGCAGCTTAAGAACCAGGAGAAGCTGCGCCTTGTTTCTGAAATGGGGCACAGGCACCTCCTTTCTTCTAGGGGCTTCTCTGCGCTGCTTTGGATTGTAACCAGACTATTTCAGGTTGACATTTTTCTTGGCAACTCGTGCTACTGAAGTCCTGCTGGGCTCCCTAAGTACCAGCCCATTTCTCAGGGTTCTGTGTCCTACAAGAAACCCCGAGATGAGATAGCGCGTCCCTCTGGACAAGGCGAGGGCCTGGTTTCTGCTTCCTGTGAAGCAGAAGGTTCCGGAAGCTCAGCATTCCTCCACGGCCACAGAGGAACGCTGCCCGCTGCCCATCGGGGCCAAACCACCACCTCTATGCTCACCACACTAATCACAGTATCTGAAACCTTGACCTTCACTGTGTAATTCTGTCTCCAGGAAAAGAAATGCAAAGTTCCACTTGGGTATGCCGGGGATCCCCCTCACACATCTCTAATCCCTGCAGGCAGAGGAAAAGGCCCCCCAGCTCCCAGCCTCTCACGATGGCTCTAGTGACCCAGTCCAGGGGCACCCAGAGGACAGGGACTGGGATGGAAGGGGTCAAGTTCGCTAAGTAAAGAGCCAGAAAGAGACGTAAAGTAAGAAGGGGTCTGGAAAGTGCTCAGGGGTGGACAGCCTGAGGGAGACCTGGGCCTCCCGTCAGCCCGGCCTGCACCCCGTCAGCCCGGCCTGCACCCCGACAGCCCGGCCTGCACCCCGACAGCCCGGCCTGCACCCCGACAGCCCGGCCTGCACCCCGTCAGCCCGGCCTGCACCCCGTCAGCCCGGCCTGCACCCCGTCAGCCCGGCCTGCACCCCGACAGCCCGGCCTGCACCCCGACAGCCCGGCCTGCACCCCGTCAGCCCGGCCTGCACCCCGACAGCCCGGCCTGCACCCCATCAGCACAGCTGAGGGCACTGCCAGCTCTGACCCAGCCCCTGACCGTCTTCCCTCCATCGTTCCCATCCACTCCTTCCTTGAAGGGTTGCTGCTCAGCCCTGGCCCGCCGAGGGAGACGCAGAATCTCATTTCACCCCTTCTCCCCTGGTCTTCCGTCGCGGTAACAGAACAACGTGCCGCCAGGACCTGACACAGGCCGGAATGTTCATGAAGGCTGTGAATGTACGGGGCCGGCGGACGTGCACATGTAGGTACGAACAGCCCCGACTCCAAGCCGGGGACACCCCACAGCTCTGGGAAGCCAGGGCGGCGTGCTCTCCTGGGACGGCAGCTGTGCGGTCCCCTGAGGGCCACTCACTAAGGAAGCACCTAAGAGAGCCACGCTGAGGTGGGGGCCTGCGTTCATTTTTCCCATCAGGATCAGCGCCAGAAACAAACCGCACTTCTTGACCACTTAGGTGAAGTTTCCAAGACGGAAACAGAGAAGATTTAGCAGCACGGGGCAGGAGGAGTGCGAGGACAGCGTGACCCCGGCTAGCCGGTTCAGCAAAAGCGCGGCACCGCGGGCCGTGGGCAGAGGCTACAAGCCGCTGCCCCAGCGGGAAAACCGGCCCAACGAAGGACAAGCGGCGGGAAAACAGCCGCGTGGGGGAGACCGGCACACCCTTCCTTTCTCTTTCTTTTAGCCGAATTACAACTTTTTCACCACCTTTTGTGTTTAAAAGCACAAAAAGCCCACAATGAAATTTTTCTTATGGCCATTTTCAATCAGGAATTTAACCTGATTCACACATGTCCTAACTGGACAGACACACACGAGAGGCCAGTGAGCAGGAGAACGGCCCCGGGCAGCTGCTCTGCACACACTTCTCTGGGTTCCCGGGGGGGCCTGGCCACTCACAGGACAGACTGGTGTATCTTCACGTGAGTAAGTATCACGCCAGAACCTCTACCAGGAAACGCATGCTGGAGAGCTGGGCCTGCCCCACACTGGGCCGGCCCAGAACGTTCTCCAACGGCCGTCAAGTCGCACACACTGGCCACGCCGCACTCGAGCCTTCCTCTTCTGACCCTGCAAAGCGGCGAGAACGCTAGCCGGTGACCGTGGCTTTACAAAAGGCACTACGGTGCTTGCTGGCTCCGTGCTTTCTCAGCTGCCCGACTGAGGCTTCCTCAGTTAAGTCAGCACGTCCACGGAGAGACGTGCACAAAAGCAGGACAGATGTGTCTTCCGCACCCAGAACGCACAGGGGATGTCAGGCTGACAGACGAACAGGATTCACGGAAACGCGGAGAGATCACGCGGGCGTCAGCAGCACACACGGAGGGCTGCCAGGGGCGCGCTGCTCACTGCTGAGGTGAAAAGCCTGCACGAAGGAAAGGCCTCCCCGGCTTTTAAACACGGCGGCTGCAGCAAAGAACCCTGGGACGGGGAGGGGCCTTCTGTCACTTGCCTGTAGCTGGTCTGGACGGGGCCGTGAACAGCCCAGAACAGCGGCCTAGTTCCCACGTGACAACCTCTACTTCCCGCAGGAGGCTCTGCCTCAGCCCTCTCCTCTCCGCTGACGGAAGCAGCAGGCCCGAAGCCATTCCCGCCCTGGGTCAGGGTTCCGGGACCCCCTCCAGCCCCGCTGCCCCACCCGGCCGAGTTCCTGGTGGGAGGTCCTAATTTGAGGAGCATAGACTAGGATGACGTTAGTGTTTTTTAACAACTGAGACACACTGTTCAGCTATAGTTTTTAAAAGTTCTAATTAGTCATTACCTGTTTTCAAGTATCAAATATTTCATAATAAATACTTGAAATGTCCTAGCACATTGTGTAAAAACAACTTCAAATGTTTTCCACGACTAGTTCTGTTTGGGACTACTACTGGAGAATCGTAATTTAAAGGGTATTAAAAGGACGTTTTAAGAAATCATTTTTTTAGAAAAGCTCTTTCCTCATTCTTAACCTTCTCAGTCTTCAGAGAAAGCATACTTTTTTTAAATGGTTATACAACTTTTTAATTGAAACTACCCTAGTTTCAGACTTCTGTTGTGCTGTTCATTTACTTACCGGAGCAATTTCCCCCAACACAAAAGAAGAGAGAGAACACACCCAACACGACGACGACCCACTCTGTGCCTGTTCTGGCTCCTGTGCTCGTAACCTCACGTCCCCTTCCCCTGAAACACGACGCACGCGAGGACTAGTGTCCGCCGTAAGCGCTGTGCCGACCTTTCCCAGTCCTCAGAGAAAGCTGACCAACAGCCAAACCCGACTCGGAACTCTCCGTGTCTGCCCTCCGTCCTGTCTGGGCACACGGCGCTCACGACACTCACATACACAACGGGGACTGTGCGGAGCCTGGGCCTGCCTCCCGCTGCGTGACAGTCCCTCTCAGGGGTCTGTGCAGCATGCACAACGCCGTTACTCAGTGGCATTTCTGCAACAGTGCAGCCACTTTGCAAGTAAACAGGCCCCTGACGTGCTCGCGAACAAATTCTGTTCAGCAGACCGGGCAGTGGTCCACTAAACAATCCTCCATAACTCACAGGAATCTGAAAGTACTCTGCCATTCCTAGGGCAGGAGACCGGCCATTTTAACAACCAGTAATACTGACTGTCATTTTAAAGAGCGCACATGGGGTTTGACTGTCCCATCACAGTTCTAGAGAATCCACCGTTAGACTGATCATTTGACTTTAATTTTCACCAGACTTCAGGCCCCTCGTGTCTCACTCCCGTCTAACACTAACATGAGGGCCCTCTGGGTCACTTGGGAAGACGGTAAGAATTAGCTGCCACTGGTTTCAGGGAGAGGGAGGCAGACCTTTGGAAACTTTCTGGGATTTATAAATTATAAAACAATCCCTAGAGCCTGCTGGGAAAGTCTAAGGTTTGCAAAGATGGCAAAGTACCAAACAGTCATCAAGACCCAGAATGCCCGAGTGCAGCAGGTCACAGGGCAGGGCGTGGTGATAGCCCGCGATTGTCAAGACTGAAAGCAGGCTGCAGACTGGGCTGGGAGCCGCTAAAACACCTCCATCAGGAGACACCGAAGAACCCTGTAAAACACAGGGCATGACAGGCCTGGGGGGGGCCCTGAGGAAGGTGGGGGGACGCTCACAAGGAGGAGTTAAAGAAGAGGGAGAGGGAGGTACAAGCACTTCCCGTCAAACCACGTGGGACTTTACAAAACCTTTCCCACTTGCGCTCCACCGTGATACACCTCGCCCTGACCTCCCACCAAACACTGGATGTGCACTGCCGCCACCTGGACTCGCTGACCAAACTTAAAAACCCAAGTGAGTAAGTTTTGCTCTTGTTTTTGTTTTCAATTGTTTACAATTTTTAAATGAAGAATTTAAAGGCACTAAGCGTCACACTTACATCTGAGCCCATGCTCCTCACGGTACTCTGCAGGACAGGTTTGGTGACAGCTAGTTTTCCATGCACTGGGCTAGTGGCCACGGGGCCCGGCACCACATTCACCACGTGACTGGGAAGCTGCGTGGCGGCCCCCGCGACAGCAAGGACTGGCTGAGGGGATGGCAGGACCGCAGGTGCCTGGAGCTGCAGCACGGCAGGCGGGGAGAGCACCACGGTGGGGCCTGCGGGACAGAGAGAAGAGGGGTCAGAGGGCGAGCCGCTGGTGTGCAGGAAAGGCGGGTGCAAACACCCTGGAGGTCTCTTGTGGACACAGTGATTGTGCGAGCACCCGGAGGGGCCGAAACCACCAAGGGACACACAGGCAACAGCAGCACACGCTCACCATGGCTGCTGCTGTCGTGTTTAAGAGAATCAACTAAATCGTTTCCCTTGAAGCAATCATGAACAGTTCATTTCCACATTTTTTCCTCAACCACATGTCTATCAAATTTGCTAAGTTATACACAGATTTCTGTATGTATTAACCTCTGCAGTCTGTCGGTGCTCACGTTATAAACAGCAAATCTTTTGTACTGAACACAAAGAATCATACATTCCAAATGAACGGGATTTAAAAATACACACCACCCACAAACACACGAAAAGAAATACGCTAACCAAAGTCTGCAAGAAAGGGCTACAAGACCGACAAAGTCAAGGCCATCTGAGCTGCATTCTCAGCCAGCAAGCACAGAAGACACATCGGTGACTCAGAACAGTCTGCAGACAACACCAACTCCCTCCCCCACCCGATGACCACAGGCCTCCCCTTCACCTGCAGGTCCAGCACTGTTTTACGACCCCACTACCCGGAGAAGAATCAGCACCACGCCTAACGAAGACTCACGTGGCCTTGTGATGCTGCTCACTCACATGGGACTGGCTAAGCTTCCCTTTCAGGCCTGGCCAGCGTTATAAGGTGCTGACAGCCTCGCCTCAGAGCCACAGTCGCGAGAGCCGATTGAATAAAGGTACTGCTGTAACCGGCAAATAGTTTCATGTATTTTTACAACACGCCTTTAAGAAAAAAGGCATTATACCCCCCAGACCATGTGACATGACCCATGGAAAACTCAGCTCCGTATTTCAAAGGGTCAAGGAAAACTAAAAATCAAAATAATGCCTCAGAACACCTGTTTGTTAAGAACATCTGTCTCAGCACTAAAAAAAAAAAAAAAAAAACTACTACTACAAAACCAAAGTATAGTTTCAGATGGCCTAAAATGCATGCTAAAAGTAGCAGAATGAACAGCATTTTGTCCCAGATAAATTAGCAAATTAGTAAGAAAGATCTGAAAGTAATTGCGTGGAGCTGTAATATGTACCATTTAGTTGGGTGTAAATGAGCACTAAGCATTATCTTGCTTTCCCTTGGAATAACTTGTTTTATGAAATAAAAGCATACAAAATGAGGAACTGACGTATGAGCTGACATAAATATACTTAGGCCAAATATGTAAGTAAAAATAACTAATAAGTAAAATAAACAGCACATGAGCACGTATTAGCTTTTTAAAAACGCTGACTGACACAGTACGACCAACCCAGTGCTACAGAGAGACGGACTCATCATAAAGCAAGACTTTACACCATGGGCACCGCCCTGACCACGGGTGCTCGCCTGCCATATCAAAAATACCAGGTCACCCCAGACAGCCATGGGCGCCCTGTTTCTCTGGATTGAGAAGATGCGTGAAAAGGCCACTGAGGATTTGGTAATGATGCTAAATGAATTTGTAGTTTACTAATCAGCAGCGTAGCCACAAAATTGGGATAACGGACACAGAGACATACACGAAACAGCTACTGACTCAGTCGACAGCAGATGTCCTGGCTAGCCTCCCACTGCCCACACCCCAGGAGCAGAACCAATAACTTAAACCAACACTTTCGGGAGAGCATCATCGGAAACAGTGTTGCACATCTGAGTTTAAAAATGACGATAAAAAGTCCCTCAAAAACTAAGCCCTGTTCAATGCATTCTGGGACTATTCCAACTTAATCCTCTAAGAATTACTTCTTTTTAATGGTGAAATATTTACTGCTGATACATCGTTATCCATAAAACGCCTCTCTCAGTTTCCCTTCCTCCTCCCTCCCCTTCTCAAATGAAAGGAAGACATACAGTCAAATCTGTGTGCCATAGTAGTACCCCCTCTAGACTGGACCAGAAGAGCAGACAAGTGCCTTATTAGCACAAGCCCCCCCCCAGATCAGTACTACCTGCAGATGCTGGTGCGCCAGGTGCTGTGGGATTCACGTTTCCGTAATGATGCTCAGCTCAGAAAAGAGCACTGTCTTCCTGCTGCAGGTAAGACCTCCGAACCCTCAAACACAGCCAACGGTGCGCCCACAGCAAATCCTCAGCAACACCCCTTGCTTTATCACTGGTCATATCAATGTAAGACTTTCACTTTTCCTACGTGTTTTAATAGCTCAGGGCTGGGCAAGACATCGATCGTGGTGACTGCTGGAATAATAAGATCGCCAGTGGACCGTGCCGCTTGGAGAAGTCGCCCTTGCCCTGAAAGTCTGCCCAGGTCTGGCCCACGGGAACTAAAATGAGGTTCTTGCAAGTTTAAGTTCTTAGTCCCGGGGAAGACACAGACCCTTCTGAGATCCTGATGAAGATTCTAGAGACTCTCCCTGGAAAAAATCCACACATGAACACACACTGAGTCGGGGAAAGAGCAAGGCTTCCCTTGCTCGTGTGTCTGTATTAACCCACACGTGAGGACGAGTAACCTACCGCCACTACGCTGGGTCCTAATCTGAAAGGACGGGTCCTCAAACATGAACTCGCAAATACTGAGCTGACTCCTTGTAGAATCAAGCGCGTGAGGCCATCTGCTGGACAAAAGTGGAAACACCGAGCGGCAGACGGCTCCGGTCCCCCCGCCCATGCTGGTTCCAGCTCATGTTCACACGACCCAGCGGCTAACCCTAACCCTCAGAGGTTAAGCGCCTGCTCACCTACTGCCCAAATACGCCTATGGACCTGAAATGGACCCCCCTATTTTAAATACCGACCTCTCCTGAAACACAAAACAGGTCACAGACACCAAAAACTCAGAATAAAATGGCCCTCAGCAAGTGTCCCAGATTTTGTCCTTCATCACAAGAGGCCGTGTGAAACCACAGCCTTCCAGAAAGGTCGGTGTCACTGACCTGGACAGCTGACTCTCTCGTGAGAACAGGAACCTCACGTGAGTCGTCTCTAGGACAAGGACAACTCCTGACACACAGCACTGTGTGGCGTGGGCTGTGCAGCTGCCCATCACACACACGCAGCCTCACATCCCACTCGGGTACCTTCAGCGGGTGCCGGATGTATGCTGATAACTGGCTGCTGCTTCGCCAACGGCAGCAGCGCCGGCAATGTCTGAATGATGATGGCCTTCGCCGGGACGCTGGCATTTGTTTGAGTCTTAGGTGCTGCTGGAAGCAATAAAGGCTTGGGCTGAATCGAAGGCTTTGAATTCACTTGAAGTTTTTTCTTTGGAGTCACTCCATTTTCTGGAGAAAAACCAAACAGACCATAAATCAACCTGAAGGCAATTAAGCAAACCTTAGAAAAAAGATTCCATTATGCACATTTTTCTGCACCCTGATCTTTGAAATAGGTTGTCTTGAGGTCATCTTGACCTCTGAGCAGCTGTCTTTACCTGGAGTCCAAGCGTGGCTACTCCGTAACTTACAGGACTGAAGGAAAGTCCTGACCACGAGGAGGTCCTTGGCTTTTACTGGAGTGTATCTGACAGACGACACTGTCTCAGTTTCTAGTGCACAACGTAATGATTTGACACTGGTATCACAAAACGACCTTCACAGTAAGTCGGGTTAGCATCCGTCAACATGGATACTGGACGTGTCGTGTCGAGGACCTACTCCCTGTACAACTGGAATGAGGTCTTCCCTTCTGACTGAGCTGCAGCTCTGGGAAGGGGGCACGTGAACTGGCAGAGCGGAAAAGCTAAGCCTGGAGGGGAGGGAGGTAACCGACGTCTCAGGCAAATGGCCCTGACGTTCAGCACCCTGAACCAGAACACTGAATTGTCTCCAAGGTCCACGGTAAAGTATCTTTCACCTCTAAATACAGATGGCCCAGAAGCCGGCCCCTCCCCTCTCCTCTCCACATTGGCCACCTGAAACAAGGTCCACTAAATTAGCTTCATAAACACATGCTCAATCCGACACCACCCCTAACAGCTGGGCCCAGAGCTCAGTCTAAACTAGAGACGACAGGAGGCAGGACAGGGAGCAGTACCGGCTTTGCTCCTGGGACCAGCGACGGGCCTGTCTTCCTTCAGCGGCTCAGCTGAGGAGGGGCTGTTAGACCTTTCACCATAGAAGGAGAGGGGAGACATCTGGGAGGCAGAACACAAATCCAGCTCCTCCTGCAGCAAAGAAAACACAAACGAACTCATGCAGAAGGATACACTGCTCGAGCAGAAAACTGCTTAGAAAGAGGCAAGATCCACAGACAAACAGAGAAACACCTCACGGCACTTCAAGGCAGAGACGTGATGTCCTGGGAATTTACATATGAAGTACTATGACACTACAGGTGAAGGAATAAAGTTAAAGTGTCATGAAAAACGGCGTTTTTACATAGGTTTAGGTACGTGCTCACAACGCACTCATCACGTCAAAGGGAGGAAGCAGCCTCACGGCGGAAGAGCCCGGCAGACAGCCTGACACTGTCAGGTCAGGACAAACCGAGACAGATGCAGGGACACACCTGCCACGGAGGTCCTGATGAAACGTCATGTAAACCCAACTGAGGGACAGTCTGCAAAATAACTAGTCTTTAATCTCCAAAGGTGACAAGGTTGTGAGAGTGGAGGAAGAAAGACCTGATTCAACTGAAGGGGGTTACAGGAATAAGACCAGTATGTGCAACAGGGTGAGGACATCCTGGGACAAGCTATGGGGGAAAACAGTTATTTGTAATGTACTTGTAACAGTTCTGTAAATCTGAGATTATTCCAAATAAAAAAGTTAATATAAGCAAGAAAACAAGAACAATAAGAGTATAACCTCTGAGTGATGAAAAGCCTCCTGAATTACAAAAAAAAAGCAATGAAAGGAAAGTTCGATAATTTGGCTATAAAAAGAGTATGTCTGGAAAAAATAAGCACCAGAAATAAAGCTCAATGCAAATGACAAATCTGAGAAAAAATCCTCGTAACTGATTTCACAAACTAAGGCCTAGCAGCCCTACTACGTAATAAAACGCTTCGAACACCGAGGCGGAAATGACCGGCACATTCCAGCGTCGAGGACCCGGACTCACAGCTCACTGAGGAAATGCAAACTGGCTGTGGACGCGGGAAACAGACGAGCGGTGTTCAAGCACACCCGTAACAAGAGGGACAGGAAGTGAAGCGTGCTGGGTGGTGGTGACGATGGAGGACTGGCCGTCTGTGCACTGCTGTCCCCAGGGAGGGGCCCTGGCAGAACCAGGTCCTCATAGACGCGCTCGGTGCTGCGGGAGCTGTCAGGCCGGAGCGCTTGCGGGCAAAGGAAGGGGACAGAGCTGGGCAACGAGACCGGCGTGGGGCCCGGCACGCCGGCGGGAGGCTCCCCCGGAAAGGCCGGGGAGGCTGACACAGCCAGTGTGGGATTCTGGAAGACTCCTCTGTGAAGCTTCCTCTGCGAATCGGGGGGCGGGGGGCAGAGAGGAATCCCAGAGACGTGAAACACGCGGAACCCCGCGTTTCGTAGCTGAGGAGCTGCAGAGCCTGTCAGATGAAATGCGTGGGAGCCGTAACCTGCATTCTTCTCCTTGTCCTTTCCTCATTCTAAAAAGTACTGAGACCATTTGGTGCTTCCTTTTCCTGGACTGGGAACTTCTGTCTGAATGGAGAGCGGACTCATTTTTAAGAAGCTACCAGATTGCTGTGAAAACCTTAGCCATCTGAACAGTAGTGCGAGGCACAGCCAGACTGAGATCACGCAGGTTCTGCGGCGAAGGCGTCACAAGGACGTGTCTCAGTGTTCCGTGCCCTCAAAGCACGAGCATCCTAACAGGGAGGAGAGAGGGCGGCGGGGGAGACAAAAAGCCAATAAACAAACAGCACCGGGAACGGGAAGGAGACAACAGGACATTGAAGTGATGAGGGCGAGAACCAGGGAGGGACAGAACGTTCCAGCTCCCGCACGGCCCTCCCTTGAGCCTCGGGCTCCTTGGGACTACGTGAGACGGTGGGGCTCACGGCACACGTAACAGATGCCAGCTGCCTCCCTCACGCGGCGGGCCGACTGCACTGTAACCACACCCCCGTAGAAGGTGAGCCACTCACTGGAACGTGCTGGGTTGCCGAGCTCGAGTCCACGGACTGCGGAGATGAGACTGAACAACTGGAGCACGCTGGAGAGAGCGGCTGAGGCTCTGCCTTCGTGTCCTGAACTGAAAAACACAGAGTACAACTGTTCCCACGGCACAATGCAACCACCACATGCACCAAGTTCCTAAGTGCTGGTGACCCCAAGCTTCTGCCCTGCAACTCCCTAAGTTCGGTTTGGTTCTCAGGTTAGTCTCCCCAGGAGATGTTATACAGAACTCAAAGGCAGCAGTTCCGGTGTGAATTCTTTATTCACGGATGTGACTGAAACCTAACTATGAAATTCCCCATACCCGCTCTGTGTATGCGCACGCCCTGCCCCACCACAAGTAGGATAATGGGCCCTGGAGGGTTTTAATCCATCAAAGGAGCCCAGTAACCCCACCAGTTTTGACTATTCCCAACCTATGAAATCAAATGGATCCATACAGTTATCGCCAATGTAACACATCATTACCTGCACAGAACTGGTTGTTGATGTCCCAAATGCCTGTCTCCCAAGGCATCAAATCCAAATCAAAACCAAGATTATCAAAATTGTTTTCCTGTAGGTGTCAAATCAGCAAAAAGAACATTAGAAGAATAAACTATATCCACCTAGAAATCAAACTCCCAGACATAACTGGCCATAAGTAACGTGAAGGGCACTCCCTGACTTAGGAAAGGTGATTGTCTAAGTCAGTCAGTGCACGTTGTCGGCAAGCCTGGAGCCACGCCAGTGCCATTGTCTAAGGAACAGCAGTGACTCCGAGGAACAGGGTGACAGGGTCACACTGAAGAGTCCTTTGGTCCCACTCTTTTCACTGGGAACAGACCTCAACAAGAGTCACAGAAGTATGTTTTCTGTCATGAGGAAGACCTCGGAAAATAAGCTCTCCCACTGCCACTGAGGAAGACGAGGGCAGGCCAATGCCCACTGACAACATCATCTCTGTGGACGACAGGAAGGGCAGATGTCAGAGGCTTTAGCCGGCAAGCTCCCAAGCAGTAAGGTGGCTGAGCTGGAAACAGAGACTCACGGGAGGACAGGTCACTGCATTCCCTTCTGCACTATCCTGTACTTCTCAAATTTCTGATTTCCAAAATCTTTTTAATCCTAAAAGATAAAATTAAGTTTCCCAAATAGAGGTCAACAAACCTCTCAGAGGGACTCAGTTTCTTTTCCTGTAGATGACAACAGTTTACTTAAATGTGAGCGTATTCTGAGCCATCTGGACAACCATCTCACACGCAATACACGTAAATACAGGCTGATCCGGGGCTGCAGAGCCCCCCCACAAGCCAGAGAGCACACGGCTCTCTTACGGGTCTGGGGTCACGGAGACAACTACAGGAGTACATGTGACACACGAACAGTACGACCAAGTCAAAGGCGGTCAGCATTAACTTCATGGGACACGATGAAACAGCTACAACAGAGAAAGCAAGCCTCAGGCAAAAAGGAAAGAGTAATCTAGTAATTCTTAAACGACCACTTGCTAAGAATTTCTGGAGTAACGTTATAATTTCGAAATGTCTCTTGGGATTTATTTTCCTCCAGGATGTAAGTAAGAGGAGGGAAGGAGGGAGGCTGTTTTCCTGCCATCCTGCCCTTCACTGAGCAAATCCTGGCACAAGTCCTATGAAGAGAATGTGTGAAAGTTCACATGGAAAAAGAAGAAAAAGGCGACTTAGATCATGAAAGAACCACTTCTTAAATCAATCTCCTTTGCTTTTTCCTCTTATTTGAATCCACACATCAAAAAACCACACAGCCCTGTACTTCCCGCAACCACGAGCCCTTCAACTCTTCTGCCCACGCCAGCTGAGCAGCGAGGTTGCCCGAGCACCAGCTACACGTGCACAGCAGTGGGTGCGGCCTGCTCAGGACTCTCCGTCTGTGGCCAAAAAGTCAAGTACTCGGTACAGCATGAGAAGTGCATGTGGCTGGGAAAGAGTCCATTTCACATCAAGTGACGTACTGGCACTTAGCGACTCGGGCTTCTCCAGGAAGCCTACTCCCGTGAGGAAGCGTGACACAATTCCGACGCTCCAGAGGGCCCTGAGAACCCATCACCCCAACCCTTCTCCTTACACCCGAAAAGCTGAGGAGCTGGGAGACTGGGTGGCTTGTGTGAGGCAAGATTGTCAGTTATACAATCAGCACTACATCTCCCTAACGGTTCAAATCTCCTACACCGTTTCTTAGGGGTTTCAGGCTGTACGAGTTGTACAAGAGCATCACATGCTGAGGCAACCAGCCAAGATTAAAAGTCAGTTTAGTCAACAGACCAGATTCTACTACAGCACCTCACAAAAGCAGTAAAAACCACTAAAATCCCATGCACCGGCTTAAAAAATATATCACATCTTTACTCTCTTCTACTAACTCACAATAAAACTGCTAAGTCATTCTGAGAAACGTCCGGGAAGCTCATTGAGTAAGCAGTATGTCTTCTGACACTGAGGTTAATAAGGGCTGAAAAAACAAGTGAAAACTACTTGATCAGACTGATGTGCACACAAAATCACTCTCGGGGGCTCCCTGGTGGTGTAGTGGCTTAAGGCTTCTGCGCTCTCAACACTGCATTCTGGGTTCCATTCCCAGCCAGGGAACCACCCTCCAAAAACAAACAAACAAATGCAGACAGCTTTGTAACATGTAACTAATGATGATAGTCACAAGATAAAAAGAATTATTTAAAATCACTCTGTCCACGTGTACTGCTTCCCAAATGAAACAGCACCTAACTCATCAGAGAAGACAAGTAAGACATCTGCAGGCCCGCAGGAAACCCAGGAAAGAAAAAGAAAGAAAATCTAAGATATTTTTAAGGACTCAAAGTACTATCATGGCTTTTACACAGACTTCCAGCCACTCATAGGCAAAAAGGACACGTCTTGAGTTTCAGAGCACTCTACACTAAGGACATGTAACTTGTAAAAATGAAGTTAGCAGGTTCTGCTTGGCTGGGTCTGTGACTCACATAAACCCCCTTGTAGCCCCGTTTCCCGTGCGCAGCAGCTCTCTATAAAAACCATGCAGTAGGCAGTCAGGCGACTCACCCAAGGTCACCCACCCCTGAGCCAAAGGTGGTCTGAGATACAAGTCTCCTCCCACCCAACAATGCACGTGTGCAATCCTAAGTTCACTGACTCTCACACGTAATGCTACGTAAACTGCTCGGATGTAACTAACTGGCCCAACCCTGTTATCCTGACACCTTCCAGCAATACTTAGGGTAAACATGAAACACACTAGTCAGGCTCACTCCTCCATAAACTTACGTGAGTCTCACTGGCTATATCCCACTGCAGCTCTTCGGTGTCTGTGAAATAGCCAAGTTCAGCAAACAGAGCAGAATCTACGGACAAAAGAACAGAACAGAGGATGAACGGTGGGTTCGCTGTGTGATGGAGCACACACACTGTACCCCTACGGCAGCTCTATTCGGGCTTCACACTGGGCGTGCCTGCGATTGTTCAAGTCCAGCGAGGGGGGGGGGGGCTGACCACCAATTCAAAGCTGGTCTCTACTTTGTGTTGCTTCCACATAATTTTTTTCTTGTGAACTAAATCCTTACACCAGGCATTTAAAAACAGATGTTATGTCACCCTGGACTAACTGGTGGGGACTTTCTGGAACATTACTAATACCAGTTCTGAGGCTACCACTGGGCTCAGCGTGAAAAGTAATGTGGGTGGACAGCAGCGATGACAGGAGAGGACGATCCTTAAGTTGAGGGCACAACCAATGTTCTATATAAACAACAAAGGAATGACTCATCTGAACCCTTAAATTGCAGCAAACTAACTATATTCCAACTTCCTAATAAGATTTCACTATAAACCAAGAGACGTGTGGACACAGAAGATATTCAATAAACTAGGGTGAAACATTCTGTAGAGAAAGGCCAAGAAGTTGACCAGGTCAAAGACGGCAACTGTCACACAGTCTGTGCATTGTCTGTCCTCCCAAACCCTTTCAGAAGTCCGAAGAGCTTCCCGACCTAGCTGCCTTGCGCACTCCCTACTACCGTGCCGCTGGGGCCGCTCCTCTGATCTCCTCACTCCCATCACAGGGACTGCACTGCCAGTCCGTACATAACGCGGCCAATCCCAGAAACGTGTTGCCTCCCTGAAACAAAGTAACACATAAGCAAACAGAAAGTGTGGTATGATCATGAAAGGTTATGCATACAACTCTCAGAAAAGGACAACCTTCCGCTGAAAGCTCCTGGCAGCCATGAAGACACTGTGCTCAGATCTTAGAACTAGACACATCACCCACTAAAGGACTCCTTGGAGAGATGGCTGCTTCCAGGGCCAAAGCCAGGGAGCACAAGGGAAGACCGGAAAATCTTGTGACAGAAAACAAGGAAATTCTCAGAGAATGATGGGAACATGTCAAAAGAAGCAAAGAGCTGACAGGCATGGACTCCCAGTGGTCAAAGCTGGGAAAATCTGAGCATCCACATAAAACGAGAGCACCAATTACAACCCACGGAACCAAAGAGGACTCTGTGGGCCCATAACAAAACCCATGCAGAGAGAGACAGCTCCTTCTTACGGTGCAATGTCCATGACGTCACATAGACTGAATGCTAGCGACGACCACCGAGTGGCATCGGGGGGCAGCTGACGTAGTCCAGGATCTAATGGAGGCTAGGGCTGCTGGGTGGAGGTTCAATAAGAACAAGGTCTTGGTATCATGTCAGATTGTCCCTCCAAAACAGCAATCAAATACCAGAGGGGAAACCGTGACTTTACAGTGCTGAAACCTGGCAGATACCAACAGGACCGTGTGGTCAAGGTGATCATCACCTTGGGACAGGTCAACGCCATGTGCCTCCAAATGTGAGGCACTGGAGAGAGCACCCTGTCATTTCTCTGGCGTTCCCGCTGTGATGCATGGTTCGATCAGGTCATGAGCAGACAGCGGATAGATCCAGGTTTAGGGTCACCTTAGACTAAAGACGGGTCGGAAAAGACCAAGGAACCACTCCAGACATGCAATAGCAATGCATGTTTGCAGGCAGGATCCTGGTCAAGACGGGAAGAAGAGCCATTAAGACAGGTGGCAAAATGTGGCCGGTGGCTGTGGGCGGCACGGCAGTGGGCTACCGTGCTCACTTCCTGGCTGGAAGGGGTGTATGGTAGTAACACAGGAGGACCCTTGTTTTGGGGGAGGGGGTATAAACTGCAGTATTTAAGAGTAATGGGTCCACACGTCTCTCTCTAGAGAGAAATGGGGCAAGTGCAGTAAAATGCAACGATGAGGGAATCCGCGTGAAGGCCGTGCAATAGTCTTTCGTACTGTTCTCACAACTTTTCTGTAGGGTTGAAACTATTTCAAAATGTAAAATATCAATAAAAAGATGAGTGTGTACACAAATGTGTATGCATGTGGACACGTGTGTGTGTGCACCTGTACATCTATAACCCAACCACCTCCATCCCCGCACTGCTGCTGTGACAAGTCACCTGGCCTCCTCAGTGACCTGCACGTGGCCTCCCTGCTTATGTCCTTGCCCGCGCTTCAGTCCATTTCCACCAGAGCAGCTAAAGTTCCATGAAACACAGGATGCCGCCAGGAACCAGGGTTTTCGCAGAGGGGGAGAGATGTACCGTGCGAGACGGTGAGAAAGAGCCTGTGACACTGCTTTGCACTGCAGTGTTAGCATGAATCCACGCTTCTTAAAGACATCCTTGTTCTCGGAAGTATGGGGAAGTGAGTTTCATTTTGGCTGTATCCTCCTTTCAGATGTTAAGAGGGTGGAAAGTGTGGGCAATATTGAGAGAGAGCCTGAGGACAGCAGGCCGTTAACAGGAGGTAAATCTAGATGAGGGAAAGAAGTGTCCCTGCACTGATATTTAACTTCTCTGTGATTTCTGAACACTTAAAACAACTGACAGTGGGTTGATGATACACGTGTTTATCTACAGATCTCAGAAGGCTCCATAAGGAAGTGGTGGCACTGGCTACCTCCCAAGTGTCTCTAAAATCTGTCACCTAGCCCTGTATCTTATTCACCAAAAATTTTGCCAGTTGCTTGAAGAGTGCTGGTTGCTTGAGCTCCAGTTAACAGAGATCCTACTGTATGTGACATTATGCATTTGTCAAAACCCATAGAGTGAACTGCAATGTACACTAGGGACTTTAGTTAATACAATGTATCAATAGTGGCTCATAAATTGTAACAAGTGTACTACACTAATGCAACACGTTACCAATAGGGGAAAAGGGTGGGAAGAAGGGGTCTGATCAGGAACTCTATTTATCCTGAAAATCTGAAGCAGTACTGCAGTTCACTAGGTATTAAAAATACTTGTGGCAAATCCAAATTTCAGTTACTGGGACCCATGGTCAGTTACGATGGCTTCTGCGCCACAACGGCAAAGTCTGGGAGTTGCAACAGTGAAAACAGGACCACAAGCCTAAAACATTAATATTTACTATCTGGACTGGCACAGAAAAGGTTTGCAAACCTTGCTCTAAATTTCATCACCCAAGCTAAGGAGAAAAAGTACATCCCATCAGAAGCAGTTCTGAGCTAATCAATTTAGTCGAATTGTTAAAGTTGTTAGAGTCATAAGAAATACTATTACATAACCTAACTTTTAAACTTTAACTGGCCAGATTCTAATGAAAGAAAGAAAAGAAAGAAAGAAAAAGAAATCAGTGAAGTACTTGAACATTCAAAATGGCAACTCCCAAAAGGAATCCCTAGCATAGCAGACAGCAGCGTTTCCCCCGGGGGCCAGCGAAATCTATCCTTCTTACTAAACAACTATGGAATCCTAATTAAAGTGTCCAACTAAGAGAAGATTGTTAACAGTGACAAGAGGAGCCCGGAAAACAGGGCGGGGGCACATTGCGGGGGGGGGGGGGGGGGCGGGGCCGCACCTGAGTTGAGTCGTGAACCGTCTACGTAATTAAGACAAGTTCTGCCCTTGGGAAATCAAGGGAGGACTCCGGTTCACTAGTGGAAGTGAGGCTACACTGTTGCTCCTGAGAATGAGGGTCCAAAGGGAAGAGATGAGCCTCAGGCTGGGTTCCCCCCAGACCGTAAGGCTGGTGAACGGTGTCGACTCGCTCTAGGGTCATTCAGGGACCTCGACGGCCCCCAATGCACACGCTGAGGCCCAAGGAGGTGTCAGCGTCACGTCGGGCGACCAGGAGGGCACGAAAGCTGCTCCGCACCCATTCCCACCGCATCCCCCGCCACGGCCTCACGCAGCACCGGATATCGCCGCCGGAAGCGGAGGGCTGTCCCCGGGGCGGTCAGGATGCCAGCACCGGAGAACGAGCGCCCGGCCCGGCCGCGGGGGCGCGCATGCGCCCACGCGCACGCACCCCCGCGCCCGGCCGCCGCCCCTCTCGGGCACCCCCGGGACGATCGCGGGGCGCCGCCGACACCGCCAGGAGCTCCCGTCGGGAGCCGCGAAGGTCAACCCGCCGGCTCTGCCGGGCTCCCAGGCCCTCGCGCCCGCTCGCACGCGGCGACCCGCGCCACTCACCCCAGTCTTCATCCGGCCGCGGAGAGAGTTCCGGGATGAAGGGCGACTCCATGGCGGCGGCAGCGCCCCAGCGCCCGGAACTCAGCGACTACCGCGGGGACGCCGGCGGCCGCAACGCGCCCCGACGCGGCCAGGACGGTGGCCGAACGCGGACACACTGCCTCCCGGCGCGAAGGCCGCGCCAGCCCGAGCGGGGCGGCCGAGGCCAGGGGACACTCGGCCGGGTCCGAGCCAACCGCCCCTGCTCCGAGCGCTCCGCGCGTCCTGTGCCGCTGTTCCCAAGGGGGGACAACAAGTCGCGTCAAAAGCGAAAGAAAAGGTGTCGGTGACAGTACGACCGCGGGGGAACTCCGGCCCCTGTCCTCGCCCCGGCAGGCGCTAACGACAGGACGCGCCCAGGGCTCCGCGGGCGTCCGAGGCTGGCGGCCCCGCGTCTTCGGGGCCCAAACTCGAGGTGCGGTTCGGCTCTGAAGGGCCCCACGCGCGCCGCGGGAAACGGAACCGGGTGCGAACGAACGGCCTCGACGACGCGACGTGACAGAGCGCTGCTCGGGGGACCCGCGGCCTTAACAACACGTGTCCCTCGGCGGCGCGCGGCGGCTCTCCCATGGTTACGGAACACAGCGCCTCCCAGAATCCTCCGCTCGCCCGGCGGGGCGGCCCCCGCGGGGGACGTGACGCACGACGCACGGCGCGGCCGCCGCCCGGAAGGACTCGCCCCGCCCCCCTGACGCCGCGCGCGCAGGTCGCTCCACGGGCCGGATTTCCCTGCGGTGAGAAATGGTGACACGTTTGTTCGCACCGAGCTGCGAATTCAAACAGGAACTAAAAACGGACATAAAACCAGCGAGAGTCTTCCATTCGGGACGCACCTTCGTCTTTTTAAAAATCGCCGTGACGCAACCCCAGCAAATTTTCATTTTCTTCATTTGCAAAAATGCTCGTATTTGGGAAGTGCAGATAATTACGGAACATTTGCCTGTCACCAGAAATTAAGAAACATTAACTTTACATTTCCGTTTCGCTGTTTATATTAAACATGACAGATAAAACGGAATTCTCTTCTACTTCATTTCCCTCCTGCCGCATAATATTCTATTGTATTAGTCTGTTTACTTTTAATGTTTGAATATTTAATGTTATTTGGGGTTCTTTAATTTACATAAATGTATATTTTGTTCTCCAAACCATTTTCTCATTACTTTTTGACGACCTACCCGTGTTTCATCTGTTACAGGGTATTTCCTTGTATAACAGATATCAATGATTTCATTTGCCTACTGGTTGACATTTGAATTGCTTCAAATTTTTACGGACATAAACTATATCCTTGTGTGATTCTCCTTGCACATACGTGCAAGAATGTAAGATACGTGCTGGGTCACAGTACAGCAATATGAGTATTTGTCAAATTATACCAATTTACACCCTTGATAGAAGTGACGAGTTCCCTTGGCCGTGGTCAGACGTCTACAATTTCTGCCACACCGAAGGGCGTGACTATACTTTTTCCTGACAAAGACATGATGTATGATGGAGGACCGAAAAAATCCTAGAACGATCTCCTGGAGGGTGGGCCCCTTGTAGTACAGGCTCCCCCGCTGGGTGAGTGTTCTAGGAACTCATCTGCATCCACCAGCTGGTGTGGTGAGAGGCTGCGTTCAGCTTCAGTGAATTTTTTTTTGGAGACTCAACACGTTTGCCCATTCAGGCTAGATTTACACAAATAAATGTGCAGCGTGACAATGCACCTGGCCACACCAGAGTGTTCAGCCTTTCGGGGCCAAAAAGCCCATGCCCACCACTCCCCCATTCACAAGATCTTGCCCCAGTGACTTGTTTGTTTCCCTGGATGGAAACAGTCCTCAAAGGGAAACATGTTCCTGATGTGGAAGAGGTGAAACAAACAATGGCAGAAGCACTAAAAGCACCAAAATCAACAAGTTCAAAAGCTGCTTTGAGGTGGAAAAAGCATCTTGATAGGTGAACCGCATCAAACGGACTACTTTCAAGGTGACTGAAGTTTGAACATGTAAGAATAAATACACGATTTTTTAAATAAATAAATCGGTTTTTTGGGAGGGGTTCCTCTCGTATTATGAAACAAAGACGTGGACAGATATGGAAGCTAAGACAGAAGTAGATAAATTTTTTCTTATAAGAAAAAGTTATTATACTCGTATTACCTTTTCCCGTACTCTAACAATATCAGGCTTAAAAGGGAGTTGACACGCAGTTACTCCATTTTATCAACACAAACAACCTAACATTAATACGTTTCTTTAAGTAGATTACTTTAAAAGCTATCTTAAACACACTTCTAAAAATTTGAATAACTGGGATGCCCGAACAGTAACAGGAAAAACAACATTTTAATCAGTGTTTTCCTAAATGGCCTTTCCTTCCACATTTCCCGGAAAAATCCCAACGTGCAGATTAACTACTGTCTTCTAAAAGTGGGAAAAAGGGAGTTCCCTGATGGTGTAGTGGCTTAAGGCTTTGTCGCTGGTGCTGTCAGCGTTGCAGCCTGGGTTTGATTCCCGGTCAGGGAGCTACCCACATACCAAAAAAAAATAAATAAATAAATAAAATAAAAGTGAGAAAAAGAAACAAACTTAAATATATGTTCAAACAAGTCTACTTTATGTTTCTAAAAATAAAAGTATCAATTTAAACATGACAGTTACCGATTATTGCCCATCCAGACGTTAAGGTCACGTAACTAACATTCCAAAAACATATGAAACAAAGTATCTGGGTTGAAGAAGATTTAATGTCAAATAAAGTATAATTTACATGATTAAAAAGTTTTGATTTCCATATAAAATATTCTTCTTAAATGCAATTTCCAAATCATATCAAGTGACTTTCTCTTCTCACATTTCAAATGAAGTGTTGATGGTCTAAAAACTAGACATTCTGCCATGAATGACAGGAAGCAAAAGTGTCACGTGTCATCGGCAAGTTTCTTTCCCAGCTATCAAGTGTCACACGTTCCTAGTTTTCTTGTTTGTGA
Source organism: Lyroderma lyra (assembly GCA_004026885.1). Classification (NCBI taxonomy): domain Eukaryota; kingdom Metazoa; phylum Chordata; class Mammalia; order Chiroptera; family Megadermatidae; genus Lyroderma; species Lyroderma lyra. The sequence continues at coordinate 12,021 of PVJL010006580.1, read as the reverse complement.
CCCCAAAGCTGGCAGCATTTTCATTTCATCCACTCTGTTCTTATGGATTTGAAAAGCAGGTGTTATCCACCGACCACAGGAGCACTGCTCACCGTACCAATTGAAAGAACCCAACTTGGCACTGCATTTGGGGCAAAGAAGCTGAAATAAAGCAAATGTGTTACTTTACTCATTTGCTTCTGTACAAAACAACGACCTTTGGCAATATAGGATAAAAAAGCAAGACAGGGCTCCTACCTTCTAGAAGTTTATGATCTCATGGGTGAGATAAAATGCAATGACGACTGACTGTACCAGACGGTAGTCTGCAATAACTGTGAGAGAAGCAGGTTGCACCCTGGGAGTTTAGGGGAGGGACAGATTAATCCCAGCCTGCGGGGAGAAAGCTGAAGCTTGGGACACGAAACGGAAGGTCTCGTGGATGAGGCACACACACTGCCTTTTACATCCGTCTGCAGCCCAAGATTCCAAATGAAACCCCTCCTGGCTCAAGGGCAGGGAACCATGTTAGGACTCCTGCATTCCATTACCGACTGGGGGTGACTGCACATCAGTTAGGCTTCAGGCTTCCATGTACTTAAAAATATACTGATTCTCCAGTACAATAGAGAAATCCAAAGGTATTTTCTTCTTAAGTATTTACAGCATTAAAAAGAATTAATTAACTTGACCAACAGCTCTCAACCAAAAGTGGTTCACTATTTTAGATCATCTGGTTTTTGTTTCATTTATTTTCTTACAAATTCTTGTCTACACTAGAAAGATAGACTCTTCAGAAAGAAAGTCATTAAGTAAAAGGCCAGTTAAAATGTGGTTTAAGAAGCAAGAAAGAACTAAACATAGAGATGTGGTGGTTAAACTGCAAGAAATAAAATGTGTCCTCACCTGTCCGTCCATCACTCCCAACAAGGCGGGCTCCATCCACCGCACAGGTTCAATGAAGTAGGACGTGCACTGTGCCCGACTCCCAGTGACAGGTGTGACGGGTGCTGTCTTTCTCTTGTGTACAAAGGCTATTGGACCACTTCCCTCATTATGACCCAAAATACTAGAACTTCGAAATAAAGAGCGCCTGTAACCCACAAACAAAAACACAGACTTCCGGAAACACAGAAAAATAGATACAATGTGCCGAATTTGTCAGAGGGCAAAATGACATTGATTATGCTACTTTAATTGTCTACAGCCTCTACAAGTAACCTGACTGCTTTTACTTCTCAGAATTTACATTCTTCTTGAAAGTAGATTTGGATATGAAATGTCTATATTGTTCAATTAAACAAATTCTTCCTACAGAGTTAAAGACACGGAAACTTTCAGTACTTTTCAGCTACTGAGACAAGATTAAATCTACAGAGGATACAAAATATCTTACCTGCATTTTCTACATTTGTAGAGAACCTCATCTTTCAACCCTTGTGAAATGGTCGTTGGGTCAACAGCAAAGAACTCTTGAGGTAAGTTCTGCAATTCTACACGACAATTAGAATGCATCCATTGCTTGAAATCAACTCTTCATTTTCAGACAAAATCCAGTAAATGTCAAATTGAGGCAACAAATGCTAACCTCAGAAATTAAAAACAAAAGAGTGTCCAGTGTTGAGAGATCAGGATAAGGCAGGAGAGCCTTATGATGGAGCCCTTGGGTTCTGGGCACAGATGCCTGAGTTCAAATCCCAGCCACCACTCACAACCTACGTGACTGTGAACAAGGTATTTCTTGCTAAACCAGTTTCAAAAGAAAATATTATAATAGTACCTGTCTCAAAGGACTGCTAGAAGTGAGAAAATGCACCTGAAGTGTTTAATGTCAGAGTAAACAGCATGTAGAAAGGACCCAATGACATATGGGCAACTCTTACCTGGATACTTCTCTGTAACCTTTTGTAAACGATATTGCTTATAAATTGCACTAGAGGTGTCGACCTCACATCCCATGACCTGGTATAGTTTCAGTTGCCACTCAAACCCCTCATTCATCCTGTAAAGACAAACAAATACAAAGTTTCGTCGTCTTTAAATAAATAGAATCACCACAAAAGCAGGACAGTTACTGTAACAAAGAACTCACTTAGCCTCTGGCTTGGTCGCCTGGAGGTTTTCATAGGCTTTTTCAAAGGTAAGTCCCTCCGTCTTCATCAGATACGCAGTCATTACAGCCACACTGCGACTGACTCCTGCATGACTGAAAAAGAGACCTTTAAAATAAAATAGCAAATAGCAACAATTTTTTAAAGAAATGCATAAACAGACAGGGTCCACTCCTGTCTGTTGCTGCTACTCAAACCCTCTGCCTCTGAAATACCACCAAGGTACACAAGAATCATTCCTTTATCTCCATATTCTTTTTGTTACACATTCAAACATCAATACACTAATTTTTTATCATTTCATCATGGCTTCGGAACAAGTCCAAACTCCCTTGCTCTGGGCGTTACAGGGTCCTGAAGATCTGGTCCCAGACTTCCTACCACTTTCTCACTACCTCGTGTCCCTCTCGCTCTTTTTAGGTGGCAGGGCACCGTCATCGATCTAAGGACCCCCTGCCCCACTGTCACAACCACCCCCCAAAAAAAGAACCCAACTCGGCGGCCGCAAAGCGAGCCCAGCGAGCAGGAAAGGACGGAGCCCGCCACTCACCAGTGCACCAGCACCGCACGGCCCTCGGCGCGGGCCCGGCCCACGAAGGCCACGCACCGGTCCAGGTGGCTCAGCAGGTCGGTCTCGGGCTTGTCCAGCGCGGGCACGAAGAGCTTCTGCAGGCCCTCGACTTGGAAGTCGGGCTCCTCCGAGTCCACCGTCAGCACGGCCGTGACGCCCGCCCGCCGCAGGAGCCCCGGCTCCGCGACGGCCGCCGCTCCGCCCAGGTACAGCCCCGGCCGCACCTGCAGCATCTCCGCCGGCGCGCCTGCCACCGAGTGGGCGGGCTAGAGCGTCCGCCTGCGAACATGGCGGCGCCCAGCGGCCGGAGGCGCGCCTGCCGCCGAGTGGGCGGGCTAGAGCGTCCGCCTGCGAACATGGCGGCGCCCAGCGGCCGGAGGCGCGCCTGCCACCGAGAGCGCCGGCTAGAACGTCCGCCCCGGGACCCGCTGCTCGGGCTGCGCCGCGGCGCCCCCGGAGGACCCGGCCGACTGCGGCGTGTAAGGGAATCCGCAGCCGCTGCGCGCAACTCAGCCCGGTCCCGAGCGGCCCCTCCACCCGTGTCCCGCCCCGCGCCCCAAACACAGGGCTCCTCGGGCTTCCGGCACTGAGACTCCTGGACGCTCCGCAGGGGCAGCTGAAATCAAATACTAAACGATGATCCCACCAACCGAATCGGCGCACAACTTTACGCATTTGAAATGCAATATTCTTGCAATGCTTATGAGCCCTTTGCTTGCAATTCCTCTCTTGTGACGATTTTTCCCTTTTGCCCAGTTTTTTCTGGTATGTGAATCTTTTTACTGTCGGTGTCTGCTGTTCTATGTGTTTGGAAGATATTAATCCCGTGTCGTTTCGAGAAAGACCGGGCCATAGCCAACGGGAACCGTGAGGTTGAGGGCTGTATTTCTTTTCTTTTCTTTTTTCTAGTAGAAAAGACTTGACCCTTTTTTTTTTTTCAGGTGCAGGGAAGTACCAAAACAGAGAGAGAAAGTAAAAACACAGGAGAAAACTGTCCCTGAATGACCCGTGTGTGTGTGTGTGTGTGTGTGTGTGTGGATTAGCCTTTTCCATGGTAACCCAGGTAAAGGGTGAAGAAGGCAGGTGGCAAGAGCCCAAAGTTCTCTCTTCTGATGGTTTCTATTCTCTGAGTGAAGATCCCAGTTTACGTGCTGAGGGCGAGGACAGAGGTTTGAGAAGAATAGCCTGTTTGAGGAAAATCTGCCTGAAGCGTGTGGAGCATATGTGCGTGGGAGCTGACCTGTGGAATCAGACAGCCTGTGGCCTGGGCAGCCTGGGCAGCCAGTGTCCAGGTCCCAGATAACAAAAGGCTTCTGTGCAGCTACGGGTTCATTCCGCAGCCTGGCGTGCGCCAGCACTGCACATTCCAAAGAAGTCTCTCTCGGGAGGGCTGGCCTTGACCTGCTCCTGAGAGATGACCTCCCAGCCCAGCCCTGGGCCGAGCTGACCCCGTCGACCTCTGGAGTCCGCAGGCCCGGGGGGTGTAGGTCCCACATGCCTCAGGGACACCCCCAATAGAAACCCTGCCCTCCGGGGCTTGGGTGAGGAAGGTACCGATCAAACCATTAACAGTGGTTTTGGCCTGGAGCTGGCATGACGTCGACTTACAGTTTGTTTGATATTTTTCCAGTCAGTATTATTAAAATGATTCAGTTGGAAATTATAGATGTTTACGTTCTGAAAGAAGAGGGGGAAACACTGTTAAGGGCTCATCTCCTGGACATGTTATTAAGGTGTCCTGAGCGTGCCCTCACCTTATCGGTTTTTTGTTGGGAGGGAGCTTTCCTTCCTCAACTCCCTCAAATGAGTACAGGCCCCTTCAAGGATGGAAGTGGGCGACACCCCTGATTGTTAGTGGGCACCCATGGAGCCTGGCTCAGTAGATATCAGCCAAACCCATCAAATCCCGGGGCGGAATTTGCACGCTTGGCCACTAGGAGGCACCCTTGGCCCTTCGGAGAGATGTATTTTCCGCGTCCCCCTTGAAAAAGGAAAAAGCAGGGTTTTAGGGTTAAGGAAGGAAATGCCTTCAGAGAGGGATCTGGGTTGCTCGCCAGCCAGGAGAGGAGCAAAGCTCTCCGTCCTAGGATTGGCTCGCGCACGTCCACGCACACACACACACAGGTAGAATTTATGGGTTCATTGTAGCACCCGCAAACGTGCACCCTTGACAAATGCGGACTATGCAACAATTCCCCCAACCGCTGAGGGATCGTCAGGGGTGGGACGGTTTGCATTTGGAAGAAGACGCCCGTCTCAGGCAGCGTGGCCTGAACCCCACACTTCCTCCCCTTCGCACGTTTCTCAGGAACTTTTGGCCACAGTGTGATTGTCATTTGCTTCTTTCACAATATTGCCAAGCAATGCGTGGGGAAATTTCCCCACTTCTGTCCCATCACCTCCCCGTCATGGTACCCAAACAACTTCCCCTTTCTGTCCCTGGCACGTTGCCCCGGCCCTCCCGCCCTCAACGAGTCCGCAGCAAATGTGCGTCCGCACTCACGATCTGAGACAGATGTGAAGATGCTCACGGAGCGTACCCAGAGGCCCCTGAGTGAAAATGTGGGTGGGGCCACGGTGAGCGGCGCCTGCACGGTTTGGTCTGGGTCCCTGAGTGGGAGGCGGGTGGTGAGTTCAGACACGGCACCGCCGAGGTGGGCGCCGTCTGGAGCCGGATCTGCAGAGCTGCCCCGGGGCCTGGCAGCTGGCAGCGTGCTGTCACCGGCCTTTAGGAAGGTGTATGCTTCCTCCAAGGCTCAGGTCCTTCGTGAGCACAACAGGAGCGACTAAAGCCGTGTCACCACGTTCCAACGAGAAGTGACTTACCGATGTGTCTCACTCGTGGGGCAGACATGCCCCGAGCAGGAGGGAGGGGCTGGGCAGGACGAGGGGGTGACGGACACAGCTGCCGCGTGGCCCTGCTCAGGGAGCTGCTGGGCAGAGGCGTCACAGAGCAGGATGGGTCCAGGAATTTACTGCCCATGACACTTAGGGGGACATTGGTCCTGGCCACCTACACTGCCACAGCCCCATCCCTACACCCACCAGCTAACAGGAGGCTGCGTCTCTGTTCGGCACCTACTGTCCAGATTCTGAGGAAATAACTTCGGGTCCAGCAGCGCTGGGCCCGGACATGGCGGAATGGCGCAGGCACATCTCCGTGACGCAGGGAGAGCTCAGTCACTGACCCCACCGCGCCCACGCCCCCCGCGTCTGCACAATCATCACGTCGTGCCGCTGGCCCCCCGAGAAACAGGCGGGAACGGGCCATGACGTGTGGCTGCGGCTCTCGGTTCCGTTTTGACTCGAGGAGAAACTGGTGAACAGGGACTCAGCTGTGTGGGGCGGAAGACGCGCGGACGGTCCCCAGCCAGGTGAGCGCTCTGAGCTTCAGTGTCCCCATCCACAAAGGACAAGGCTCGTGAAGCTGCTTGGACACTCCCTGCAGGCCAGGCCGTACGCCACACAAATCCGACGTCCTACCAACTTTTGGCCAGTCCAGAGGGTGCTCCCAAACCCTCCAAGGGCTGTTCCTGGCCTGCTCACCACCCCGTCGGGGCTGCGCCTGCGGCCACACGGTTCATCTGTGCCGTCTCATCCCTTCCAGGCAGGGCTCCCTCGCACACGCCCGCCAGAGGGTGCTGGTCCCCGGCCGTGGGAACTGGAACTACAGGTGGCCGTATGCAAATCTGCACTTTGGCAGGAGGAAACTGTCCCCCCGAAAGAGGGAAACACTAGTCCTGGGCGTTCAGGAGAAGCGCTCTCACATGACCCTGAAGGGACACGTTTGTCATTACTTAGCACCCTCCCCACCCCCAGCCCGACTTTCTTCTGTTCACAAGTGCTGGCTCAGAGCTGGGGAGACACCACACAATAAGACGAAGGTCAAGTCCCCCCCCATGGAGACAAGGGTGCAGACACACGGCAGCATGCTGGGGACGCGGGGAGAGGTCTCTGAGAAGGTGGCACTTGAGCTGGGCCTTTCCCACAGGTAGAGGTGACAAGGGGAGAGGGGTGAGGGGAGGGGACAGCGTGAGTGGAAACAGATGTGACAGCTAAGACGCAGGACGGTCTCACTCAATGTGACTAATGTCTCCGACAGAAGGGAGGCCTTGTCCTGAGTGGCCATGCGCTGTCCTGGGGCGGCGCTCCGTCACCCCAGTGACATCCAGAGTCCCAGCCCTGGGACGGAGGGGGCTCCACGTGCCCCTCCCAGCCCCGTTGTCTCCCAGAGGGTCTCCGAACCCCTTGGTGGGGACACCGGGTACAAAGGGGACACGGCCTGGATGTTTCTACACCTTCAGGCCAGGAAGGTTGCCTCCAACCCCAAATGGTATTCTAGAGCAGGTTTCTGTGCGTGTGTGCAGAAAGAAGTCGCCGTGGTAACTGCACAAGGGCTGCTCGGCCACGGCGGGTGACGGCCACGGCGGGTGACGGCCACGGCGGGTGACGGCCACGGTGGGTAATGGCCACGGCGGGTGACGGCCACGGCGGGTAATGGCCACGGCGGGTGACGGCCACGGCGGGTAATGGCCACGGCGGGTGACGGCCACGGTGAGTAATGGCCACAACGGGTGACGGCCACGGTGGGTGACGGCCACGGTGGGTAATGGCCACGGCGAGTAACGGCCACGACGGGTGACGGCCACGACGGGTGACGGCCACGACAGGTGACGGCCACTGCAGGTAACAGTCACGGCAGGTAACAGTGACCACAGGTAACAGTGACCGCAGGTAACGGCGCCGTCCAGCGCACTTGACATTCCTAGGGGAGCGCGGCCGGAGAATTCTCAGGGAAAAGCTTCGTAACGGCGCCTCGGCGACGGGCGCTGGCGAGACCCGCTGTCGCTGTGCAGGTTGCTCAGCAGGTACGGGGCCCCCGCGTAGCCCGTGTGTGCAGCTCCCCTCGTGCGACACGCCGACCGCCCCCATCCCGTCCCTCTGGTTCATGGCACCGAGCTTGGTGACTTAGGGACGGCACGGAGACCCGCTCGCCTGATCCGCAGGCGTCGCCTCTGAGAGGGGCGGCACGGGGCTGCGCAGACGAGACTCAGAAGCGATAACCCTAAGGCCCTGCGCCGCCGGCCCCCGGGGGCTGCACGAACACAAGCTGGGGGTGCAGGGGGCGCCTCCGATGAGAGCACTGGGGTGGGGGGTGCTGGCAGGCGGCCGGCTCGCGGGGGCCAGACTCCCGGACACCCAGCCGCCCCAGGGCCGTGCGGACCCCCACGCCAGCTGGCCACCCGGCTCCGCCTCTGCTGACCTCTACAGCTGACCGGCCGGGCCGAACCTCTAGGACCTCGGCCGCAGTAAACTTTAGGACTCGCCCCGGAGGGGGTCGGCACCCCCGTCGCCCTCTCAGCTGCCTCGTGAGCCCGTTTCCTAAATCCCGCACACGACACTCCCGCACACGACGCCACGTCTCCGCCCCCGTGGAACGTCACTGGGGACGTCCGGTCCCAGAGCCGTGGCTCGGCGGTGGAGCACAGTGCCACCTTCCCGCCGTCCCCTCCTGGTCACACCGCGCAGCAGCCGCGGGCCCAGGCTTGGGACCAGACGTGCCCGTGCGAAGGACGTGCCCAGCCGCCGTCACGACAGCCGAAACGCCGGGAAAGCCCGCTCAGAGCACAGTCTGTCGTTAAGGAAAGCTCGGCGTGACCCGGGCAGCGGCTCTAAACCTCGGAGGGCGGAGGGGAGGCTGGCCCGGCCCAGGGGACGCGGTGGGAGCAGTGACCACGAGGTCCCGCTGCGCGTCGTCTCGGAGGAAGCCCTTGCCCGTGGGCAGAGCCGGCAGACACAGAGCGCGCCGCCCTCGGGGTGCAGGGCGGCCCCAGCCTCACCGACGGTCCGGCGTGGCCCAAGTCGGCGTCTAGTAAGGGACAGTAGTCCGGAGTGCATGTCCCCTGCTTACCTGGGAGCAGCTGGCCAGGGACTCAGGAGGGGGGCAGGGGGGCTTAGCATGATAATAAGGGCGCTGGGGGTGGGGGTGCGCGGAGCCCCCGCTGGGCTGCCACTTGGCGGGTTGTAATGCCACCAGCGTCCAGTGGGCGGCACCTATCAGCAGGGGAAGTGCCCAGAGGTGCTGTGGCCGGGTTGGGCGCTAGGAGACCGGGGGCTGCGGACAGACTCCCTCCTGCGCGCCCAGTGGAGGCACAGATGGGACATCCCTTCGGGGGAGCAGGTGACGGTACGCACGACACACAGACGAGCTCACGCCCTGTGACCCAGCCGGTCTATCACACTTGCGGGCGCTCACCCCGCAGCTACGTCCAGGCGTGTCCCTGTGCACGCGGGTGGGAGGCTGTTCGTCGCGGCATCGCTTCAAGCAGCAGGTGAAGAACAGCCTCAGCCCATCGGTCGGGACTGGCAGATGCCACCCCTGCAGGAAGGGGTTCCCGAACCCCCACCCCAGGCCTAGGGCCCTTCCTCTGTGAGCACCTCAGCACCCGGTCTTAAACCTGTAATCACGAAAGGACCTGCTGACGTGCCTGTCCGTCCCCGCGCGTGCTCGTGGGGACCGGCTCCCCACACAGGGCGCAGGCAGGGGAGAGGCGGTGTGCTGGGGGAGGGGTGCCCGGTGCCGGGAGAGGGGGCACTGCATCCTGGAGGACCGAGTCCCCCTCCGGGAAGGACCCCCTCTTCCCACCGCAGAGCTCATGAGGGAGCGAGACTTCCCCCGCCCCCGTCTGCTGTCCATGGAGGACCCTGCGCTCCTTGTCTCAGGTCCGAGACACAGAAGTGACCAGAGAACCGGACAGACGCCGCCGCCTCCCAGCTGCCTGGCGTTGTGCTGCCTCCCTGCCGCTGGGCGGTCAGCCCGGTTCGCTTCCTGGCAGCCCGGGCCGGCCAGCCGTCGTGTCCCGAGTGCACGTCAGAGCCGCAAGCCGAACCTGGGCCAGGAGCGTGGACGGCGGGTCGCCCGTCTGAGGTCGCCTGGTATGTCCCTCGGCAGCCCTTCCCGGAAGCTCAGAATCTCCAACAGCCGGGACTTGAAGACGGGGGGTCCGGAGGGCACGAAAATCAATACCGCCCCCCCACGTGCAGAAGAGGGGAGCCATGAGTGATGCTCATCTCACCCGGAGCCCTCCCTCCGCACCCCCAGTCCTGAAGGACGTAGGTGACAGGCCTGCAAAAGGATCAACCTGGGGTCCTCTGATGGCTAAGCCCGCTGGCCCCAACGCCGGTCACTTCCTGTCTAGGTCAGGGGTGCAGGAGCCTCCGGGGAACAAGACCGGGAGGAGGCAGGCGTGGAGGGGGCCCAGCACAGAGAGAGGGCGCGCTGGGAGGAGCATTCGCAGAAGTGGGGTCAGCCGGCCGGGAAGGTGGGAGTCAGAGCCCCCGGGACCCAGGACCGGACCACGGGGGCCGCGACAGAGCCCTGGGGGGTGAGCAGGTGTCGTCTGAGGTCGGTGTGTGTGACTCTCCCTCTCTCATTCTAAAGGAGCACCCCCCGCCGCAAGGATCGCTGCCGTCCCAGCAACGAAGGCTTGCACCCCAAACACGAAAGCTTGCACCCCAAATATGAAGGCTTGCACCCCAAATGTCCAACAGCTTAAGGAGACACCCCCGTTCGGGTCCCCTTCTGCTTCCCGGTGTCTGTGAACTCCCGTGCAGCCGCAAGAACACACCCCACCCCCTGTCTGCAGCCGCACCCACACACCGGCCCCTCACGGAGGGGTCTGCACCCCGCGTCTCCACGTCTGCACTTGGGGAGCGCCTGCTCGCCCGGCACGCCCCGGGGGCCTTCTCTGAGTCCCCTGGTGTCTCACAGGGCCCCCGCCACGTGGTGCTGGGGCTGGTGTGGGCTCCGCCGTGCCCCCCACCGTCATCTCAGTGAGTGCACATGGCTCGGTGAAGGGCAGTACTGGGAAGCGTGAGGAAGGACGTCGGTGTCACAAAGACGGGGGAGACCGGGTGGTGACCACACGTCTGTCAAGTGCGAGGTAAAGGGGGGGACGGAGCTGCCGTCAGCTCCGAGCCTGCACACGGGCGCTGGGCCGCTGAGGAATCAGCCCCCTGAGAACACGGCGCCCTGCCCCCTCGGCACGGGGGGTCCAGAAGGCCCTGCGGGGAGCACACACACCGCGACCTGCCGCGACGTGGCCTCTTGCTGTTCTCCTTCAGGTGACAGACAAGTCACCACGCAGGGTGGGACTCGGGCCCGGGCGCATGTGTCTAGGTGTGCGGGTGTTGGCATGGCCCTTAGGGAAGTAAAACACAAAAACCCGAACCCAAAACCTGCTGAAAACTAGAATCGGGCAATTCTGAGGGTGTGTCTCAAAGTTCCTTCAGAGAGTTCTGGACGCAGGTGGCCCCCCTGTCGGGCACCCCGCTGACGTGTCCCCCGGGGCCAGAGGCCCATCCCAGGGGGGTTGGCACCACGTGACCTGGGGCGTGGGAGCCCCAACAAATACCTTTCACCCCTGAGACTAAATCCAAGTCAGCGCTGGGAGGGTGCGAAACAGAACCCGCAGCCTTTCAGTGGACATTAAATTTATGAATAACCGCAGGTTGACCCTAACTTGTCCCCGGGGCGGTTTCCGTAATGACGTCACTACCGAAACTTGCGTGGGCTGCGGGCGTGTCCTGGGGGTCGCGGGGGGAGGGGGGGCTGCGGGTGTGTCCTGGGGGTCGCGGAGGGCTGTGGGGGGCCCTGGGGGGCTGCGGGGGGCTGCGGGGGGCGGCTAAGGACGACTAAGTTCACTTCCAAACGGGCAGACCTCCAGGTGAATGCCAGGTGCCCACGTCCTTCCCGGGAGGAGAAGGCCCTGCGGTCCCACGCGCCTCAGGCACCGGGGTCCCCCCGCCACACTCCACGGGCTTCTGAAACCCCACGCGGGACCAGGGGCCCCGAGCCCGGGGCGCGGGCGGCTCAGCCCCCCGCAGTGGAGTTCCCCGGGGCTGCCGGGGGCCCCGCCAGGCCGGCAGCGGGGGTCTCGGGCGTCGCCCCGAGCTCGGGGCCGGCCTGCGGGTCCTGCAGCCCCCGGACCACGCGGCTCAGGAGGCCTCTGAGCAGCCGCATCTCCCGGAGCAGCTGGTCCACGTCGGGCCGCAGGGCCCCGGCCGGTTGTTCCCAGGGCGTTGGCGGAGCGCAGGCGGCAGGAGCGGCGGAGGCGGCTCGGCCCGCGGGGACCCGCAGCCCCGACAAGGTGGCGTTGGGGACGGAAGTGACCGGCGTGACCGACAGGGACACCAGCGTCTTTCGGAAGGAAAACGGCTTGTCCCCGGGAGCCAGGGCTGCGGCCTGCGGGCCGGGGGCGGCGGTGGGCGAGTCTGGGGGCGAACCTGCCAACGGGAACGGGGCTGGGGGCGGTGTCACACCGCTGCGGGGCGCCCGGACAGGGGACTGGGGGTGCGGGG